>PVKB01007588.1:0-31952 GCA_004027205.1 Ctenodactylus gundi
GGTGTTATAATTCTGCAGTTGTGCCACTTAGCTAATGGTCATATCTTACTTTTTAAAGCTAAAAATAAAAAGCAAAAACAATTATTTAAAACTAAGCCTGGGCCGGTTCTGCTCTCCCTCCCTCCCCACCCCCATCTCTCTGTGCCACCATGCTTTGAGGATCTCTGGTGACATAACCCCATTGAACTATTAATATCTGTATGACAGACATACTCATTACCTTTTGACACTTGGAAATCCTGGCATGGATTACTATCTTTTAAAATTTGAGCTAAGATTTTAATTTTTTGTGTGATGTGGTGTTGGAGATCAAACTCGTGGCCTTGTACATGCTAAGCACACACTCTACTACTAATCAGTATATCTCAATCCTCCCAGATTTTTAAGTCAAAAGATTTTAACATAAACAACTGAATTCTTCAGTATTAGGAATTATCTCAAAAGTCTGCCGGCACTGGGCCTTCAGTGCTACACCCTGAAGAATTGGCTGGAGCTGAGAAATGGTTTCAGATAGATGTTCCCTTCACTTTGCTATAGTCCCCACCATGTCCTATTGTATTACTTCAGACCTATATTTTTCATTTCTGTTCCCAACGTAATCTTACCATCGGTGGAGTTCGCCACCCTTGTGTTAGAGTTTTGGTCCACTGTCCTCCATGGCAGCACCCAACTCCTTATCAATAAATCTGTACCTCACTACATCTGGTTCCACATGGTCCCGGTTTTAGAGGCTTGCAGATTGCTGGATTTGTGGGTTCATGGAGGCTTCCCCATTGATGAAGAGGGAATCATTTTTCCAGCGTATGCTTCTGACTTCTTTGTCAAAGATCACGTAGCTGAGGGCAACTGAGCTTGTCTCTGTATCCTCAGTTCTGTTCCATTGGTCAATGTATTTTTTTCTGCCAGTACCATGTAATTTTTTGAAACTGTTGCTTTGTAATACATCTGGATATCTGGAATCATAATGCCTTCTGCCTTTGTCTTGTTACTCAGAATTGGTCTGGCTATTCTAGATCACCTTTGGTTCCATATGAATTTAAGGGTTGTTTTTTCAAATTCTGTGAAAAAAGTTGTTGGTATTTTTATAGGAATTGCATTGAATCTGTGTATCAGCTTGGGTAGTATAGTCATTTTGGCTACATTAATTCTCCCTATCCAAGAACAGGGGGTGTCTTTCCATTTTCTGATATCTTATTAAATTTCTTTCTTCAGTAAAATACAGATTTCTTTGTAGAGGTCCTTTACTTCCTTAGTTAGGTTTACTCCTAGGTATTTAATTTTTTGATGGGTTATTGAGAATGCAAATGTTCTTCTGAGCTCTTTCTCAGTGAGTTCATTGTTAGTTTAGAGGAATACTATTGATTTTTTAGCACTGATTTTGTAGCCTGAAATTTGGCTGAATTTGTTCATTATTTCCAGGTGTTTTGTGGTGAAATTTTTGGGGTCTTCCATGTAGATAATCATATCAGCTGAAAATAAGGATGTTTCGATTTCCTCTTTTTCAATACATATTCTCTTTATTTTGCTCTCTTGCCTGACTGCTCTAGCAAAGGATTCAAGGACTATGTGAAATACGAATGGTGAAAGTGGGCAGCCTTGCAGTGTTCCTGATTTAAGGGGAAATGCTTTCAATTTCTTCCCATGTACTATATTTTCAGTAGGTTTGTCATATATGACTTCCATTATTTAGAGGTATAGCTCTTTATCTTAGTTACTTTCTCATTGCTGCGACTCAATACACAACATACACAAATTAGGGGAGGAAAAGTTTTATTTCAGCATACAGTTTCAGAAAGTCGCATGGGTGGGCAAATAGAAAATGGTGGAATCACATGGTGGGGCCATAGCCAGAGCCAGAGCCAGAGAGCCTCACAGCATGGTGGAACACAGACAAGACTGGGAAGAAGGGTGGGACCAGCACATGCCCCTCTACAACATCTTTCCATACCTATTTTCCTCAGGTTTTTTTTTTTATCATGAATGGATGTTGGATTTTGTCAGAGGCCTTTTCTGCATCAATTGAGATGAATGTGTGGTTTTGATTTTCATTAAAGTGATGTGTTGCATTGATTGATTTACATATGTTAAACCAACCTTGCATCCCAGGAATGAAGTCCACTTGATCATGGTGTATGATCTTTCTGATTACTTGCTGGATTCTATATGCTAGGATCTTATTGAACACTTTTGCAACTATATTCATTAAAGACATTGTTTTATAATTTTCCTTCATGGTTAAATCTTCATCTGGTTTTAGCCTAAGGTGATGCTAGCCTCCAAAAATGAGTTTGGTAGTGTTCCTTCTCTTTCAACTTCATGGAACAGATTAAGAAGCATTGGAGTTAGCACTTCTCTAAAGTTCTGAAAAAATTCCACTGTGAATCCATCTGGTCCTGGACTTTTCTTTGAGGGTAGATGTCAGAACACAGCCTGAGAGCCTAATTACTTAAAAGGGCACATTGAGTCTTGTTAAGGAAAGTGCTAAGAATGCAGAGTGAAGGGCTTTGCCTTCATTGTTCCCTGAAAACTGATAAGGTCTCCTGTCTTACTTTTATCCTCTCCTTAGATAAACAACTTTGTCCGTGCTAAATGGCTTTGTTTAAATCACGATGCTGTGAGGTTTTTTTTTTTTTTTAATGGAGCCTGGTTAACTCCTGGTTAATGTATAGAATCTCTTATAGACATAATCACTAAACCTTGTACAACCTCCCTAAAATTTTTGCCTGCATTGAACTTTGTATGACCTTTCTACAATTTGTGGGTTTTTTTTTCTTCTTTGTTCCCTGGAAAGTATAAAAAGGTCTGGGAAAAAAGTCAAGTTTTCTGCAGCGTTGGACTGTGGTCTGCCTCATTTCTCACAGCTCCTTTCTCCCACGTTTCCCCCAGTAAAACCGGGGACACTTTACAGATAGAGACTTTATTGCTACCTCATTTTCCACATGTATTATGGGCCTATTCAAGATATTTATGTCTTCTTGGTTCAATTTTGGTATTTTATATGTGTCTAGAAAGTCATTTTTTTCTTCCAAGTTCTCCAATTTGTTTGAGTGGAAGCATTCAAAATAGTTATAATTGTAGGAATTTCTGCAGTATCCATTGTAATTTCACCCTCATTTCTAATTGCATTGATATGTATGTTTTGTTCTTTTGATTAATTTAGCTAAATGCTTATTAGTCTTATTTATTCTTTTGAAGAACAAACTGTGATTCATTGATTTTTTTATGTTTTTAGCTTCAATTTTGTTGATTTCTGCTCTTCTCTTTATAATTTCTTTTCTTCTACTACTTTTTTATTTAGATTGTTCTTGTTTCTCTAGGACCTTGAGGCGCATCATTAAATTGTTTACTGGAGATTGCTCTTTTCTTTTGATGTGTGCATTTGTAGCTATGAACTTCCCTCTTAGGACTGCTTTCATTGTGTCCCATAAGATCTAGTATGATGTGTTTCCTTCATTATTTAACTCTCGGAAGTTTTTGATTTCTTCTGTGACCCATTGTTTGTTCAATAGTAAGTTACTTAGTCTCCATGTATTTGTGTATTTTCTGCTATTTCTTTTACTGTTGATTTCCAGTTTTATTCCACTATGATCTGAGAGTAAGCAAGGAATTGTTTCGATTGCTTTGTACTTATTTAAGTCTGTCTTACGACCTATATCATGGTCTATTTTAGAAAATGTGCTGCTGAGAAAAAGTGTATTCTGTTGATGTTTAGTGAAATACTTAGTAGATTTCTGTTAAGTACATGTTTTCCATAGTTTCACTTAACTGTAGTATTTCTTTATGGATTTTCTGTCATGTTGTATTTATGATAGTGGATTATTAAAGTCCCCTACTATAATTGTATTAGGAATTACATGGCCTTCTAAGTCTGGTAATTTTTGTTTTGCATAATTGGGTGCTCCAAATTTGGGAGCATATATGTTGATGACTGTGATTTCTTCCTGTTGTATTTTCCCTTTAGCCAGCATATAGTGTCCATCTTTGTCTCTCCTGATCTGTTTTGAAGTCTAATGTGTCTAAGAATAGTATAGCTACCCCAGCTTGTTTCCTGAGTCCTACTGCACGACATATTGAATTCCATCCTTTTTATTTTTAGTCTATGTGTTCCCTTATGGGTAAAGTATGTCTATTGTAAGCAGAAAATTGTGGGAATTTGATTTTGATCCAGTCAGCCAGTCTATCTTTTGATGAGCAAGTTGAGGCCATTAACATTCAGAGTTACTATTGCGGTATGTTTACTGTGTCCTGCCATCATAACCATGGTTCAGTGTTATTTGCTTGACCTATTCTCTTATCCATTTCTCCTCTTTCTGTTGTTTCCTTTTCTCTGAGGTTTTTGGTGCCATTGGTCTCCCTTTCTCTGTCTGAGTTTTTTTTTTTAAAGTATTTTCTGCAATTCTGGTTTAGTGGATTCAGATTTCTTTAGATTTTATTTATCATGGAGAATTTGAACTTCTCCCTCCATTTTGAAAGATAATTTTGCTGGATATGGCAGTCTAGGTTGGCATTTATGTTCGCTTAGCACTTGGATATCAGTCCATGATCTCCTGGCCTTTAGGGTAAATCTGAAGTTACCTTGATGGACCTGTCTCTGTAAGTCACCCTATGTTTTTCTCTTATGGCTTTTAATATTCTCTCTTTGTGTTGGGTCTCTAGGAGTTTAATTATGATGTGTCATGGGGATTTTCTCTTCTGGTCAAAGTTGTTTGGAGCTCTATATGCCTGTACTAGCTCAATGTTCATTTATTCCCTTACAATTAGGAAATTTTATCCCCCAACTTCATTGAGCATGTCATTTAAGCCTTTTATTCTCTCCTCTGTTTGCTCTTGCACTCTCATAATTCTGAGATTGTTTCTCTTTGAGTCATTCTTTAGCTGTTGTAATCAGGTTCTTTCTTGTGATTTTTTTTTCTTCACTGTCTTCACTGACTGTATGTATCAGATTATGCACTTTATCTTCAAGATCTGATAATCTATCCTCAAAGTATTCAAGCTGGGTACTTATTTTTTCCTGTGAGTTTTTCATATCTCAGAGTTCAGCTTTCATTGTTTCATTATCTCTGCCTAACTGTTCTCTGATTTCTTGGGTTGCCTTCATTATCTGATCTTTTCCTCTTTGTGTTCCTCTAACTTCTTAATGGCTGTTGTTACTCCTAGCATGTCTGCTTTGAGTTTCTTGCACATCTCTTTTAAGTCCTGCAGTAGCTTCTGAGCTCAGTCATCAGCCTCCTTTTTAGCTTTGTTCTGTATGGGTTCTGCTATTTCAAGATCCATGGTATCAGTTTCTGGGTGTCAGGCCTTTCTGTAGGTGATTTATTACCTCATTCCCCCGTGGTTCTGTTGCAGTGAGAGTAAGTTAAAGCTAAGGTATTGTTTATGGGCTCTGTCTCTATTCCAGAGAATCTTTTATTAGACTATTTGTGCTTTAAATGTTACCCTGAGGTTGTTCAGGTTTTAAAATTTATGACTATCTTTACTTTATTTGCTACTAATATTGAAGGTGTTCTCAATGTCCAACCTTCTGTTGTGACCTTAATCTCTTCCACTCTTTCCTGAAGGAGAAACAGAATACAGCACTATGTATGGACCAGAAAAAGAGTATTTGTTAATGTAACTTGGATATGAAGATCTTTATCAATGTCTACACCCACGCTTGGAATAAAGGTTTACATTTACAATACTATCTAATATTAACAACATATCAGTAGAGCCTATTAGCTAATTTTACAGAATTATTCTATTCACAACATTAATAGGTGCTATATGCATTCATTATACATCTAAATAAACCTACTATTGACTTATTGAAATGTACTATTGATATCAGTAATGTGACACAGACATTAAAAAGTAAAGCTCTATATCATTTTAGGTCTACCCACTACACCCTCTTTAGCAATGTGATTTATATCTATATCTATATTTATACTTGTTTTCTACTATGTATATATTTATGCTAACCAAATATTAATATATATACACCCAATCCCCACTTAGCCTTCTAATTATGATTGAAATTTCTAAAAGTAGTTTCCATACATATTCTTTGGTAGCCTATTAAAGAAATTTATTCATGGCACCACGATTTTATTGGTAGTAATATATACATACAAGTATGTTACTAATTTGTTACTAGCTAAATAGCACACAGATAATACATCTCTACTAGTCTATCTATATGGTTGTGAATTATTGATACTTAGCAGTTCAATTAAAAGAGAAATTGGAGTAGGGGGAGAGCAGACTAAGATCAGGGGTTATTTTTAGGTACGAAATAGAAGGTAGAGAAGTATTTATATGATAGAGAAAAGCCGGGTAATACTCCTACCCTAGTCAGAGAGTAACAGAAAAGCACTATGAGTAATATTCAGATGACTTAAGGAGAGTTGTGGATGAAGTAAAGAAAGTATAGCGTCCAGATATGCTTAAGATTTATGAAAAAGAGCTTGGAGATTTGATCAAGAGAGGGAAAGATTCAAGAAGTAATTAATAAGGAGACATATGGTGGTGAAAAGGTACTGGAGGAAAAAGGGTAGAAAAAGAAGAACAAAGAAAAAAGGAAAAAACTAGTATGAAGGTAGAAATAAAATCAGGGAACCTATTCAGTTGTATGAAAAATAAGAAATTATAATAAAGGAAAACAAGTAAAAGAAAAAAACAAAAGAAAAGAAAAATGAAAAAGGATAAATATGGAAACCACACCAACAAAGGCCGAAGTACAAATTGGCTGCCTAACAAAACAGAATAATACAAAACAAATCAAACTGACTAACAAAAAAAAGTCAGTTAGCTCCCTGTGTTTTTTGTATGAAGCAGGTGCTGGGTGCTCTGTTCCTGAAGATTTTCTGAATGCCTATGCATTGCTCCCAGCTGATCCAGGTGGCATCTAGAGAGTGCTACAACATTCCTCTCTGAGCTTTCCAGGTGAAGTTGGTGGATGGGGGTCTGTGGATCCCATTCTACCTCTGGACTCCTCAAATTTTCCTTCCTCCACAAGCCATCCAGTCCCGTTTCAGTAGTGCTTTGGGCAAGTCAAGTCCTCTGGTGTGGAGATCTACCATTTCTCTCAATTCACAGTCCTTGGTGCTTGGTCCATTCAGTATCCACAGTGCTGTCTACCTCCTGCCACTCGTGGGTATGTGGATGATGCCAATAGGATGAGGGGCTCGGCTTACCCTGCCTTCCACCTGGCTTAAGCCGCTACCGCCTGGTTTGATCACCCACAGTGCTGATCTCTTGTTCCAGGATGCAGCTAGAGGCACACTGGCCCATGTGGCTTTCTGTTATTCACTGCTTGCACACAGCTCTGTCCACTCCACTACCCACTTGCAGCTCCATTCAGTCCAATGCCTGCTGCATCACCTCGTCTCTCTGCCACCTGCCACCCACCTTCATGGGCTCACGCTACTGTGTGGTGGGAGAACCCCACTGAGGGCCTCTCCAGCTCATGATCACTCACTTTATTTTTACCTCTACCCCTTGGATTATGTTATAGTATCAATATGTACTTATTAATTTCTTTAATAGTACCTTTCTTAGGACTCCTACTCTGCTGCCATCTTGACCAGAAGTTTCTTAGCAAAATTATTTACAGATAAATTTGCCAATTTACATTAAATGAACACATCTTGAATGGCACAAATTACCAAAACTGAAAGCAATTTATAGATTCCTTATAAAGCTGAGAATAGAAACTCCATTTGACCCACCTACATCTCTACTGGGCATCTTCCCAAAAGAACTAACATCACCATATCATAAAAATGTATGCATGTCTATGTTTATAGCACCACAATTCATAATAGCTAAATCCTGGAAACAATCTACATGCCCATCAACAGAGGAATGGATAAGGAAAATGTGGTATATATGCATAGTGAAATATTATGCAGCCATGAAGAAAGACAGACATGAAGCAAATTCACAAGAAAATGGGGTCACCTTTAGTCAGTAATGACAAGTGAAATGGACCAGAGGAAAAAAGACTAAGTATTGATTAATATCTTCCATATGAGATTGCCATAAATACATGCAAAAAATATCTTAATGAAAGAGAGAGTAGGAAGAAGGTGACAGGCTGCTAGGAAAGGAAAGAGACACAGAAGTGGGAGGGGAAAGGCTAGGGAAAGGAAAGGAGGAACGGAAAAGTGGCCAAAAGTGATATATACAGGCACACATTCTCCAGGTTGTACATCAGTGATGTTATTGAATCTGTAGTACATTCATATTCAAATAAAAAAATTTTAAAGAAATAGAAAACCAAAATAGCCCTAAGTCTGTGAAAAATATGAAGGATGATGAGGTCCACATGCCTTTACTGGTGAATGCTATCAAATACAGAAAGGATAAATATCAATCTAGCTTATACAAATTCCGAAGGTAGAGGCAGGAGGAACACTTCCTAGTTCATTTACTGAGATGAGCGTTACATACTACTCAAATGAGATGAAGATACTGCAAGAAAAGAAGTCTATGGATGATTTGGGGAATAGCTTAATGGCAGAACACTTGCCCAGCATGCACAAGGTCCTGGGTTCAATCCCTAGCACCCTGAAAAAAAGCCACAGACTGATATCCTTTATGTTTTGGCATACTATACGCATGCCAAAAAAACTTATAAAATATTAACAGATAGAATCCAGTGATATGCAAGGAGGCTGATAGATCATTACCAAGTAGAATTTATTCTAAGAAGAAAAGATTTGTTTTGTATTTAAAAATCAAACAACAGTATGCATTATATTAAGTAAATAAAGGAAAGATATGATCATTTCAATATATGTAGAAAAAGCATTTGACAACACTCAACAAGCATTCATACTAATAAAAAAGAACTCTTAAAAAACAGAAATACAAGGTTGCTTTTTGAATATATTAAAAGGAATCTACAAAAATCCCATAATTAACATCATTCTTAATGGTGAAAGGAGGATTTTCCTCCCTCAAATCTGGGGACATGTATGTTCACTTTCACTACTTGGATTTAACATTGCTAAGGAAATAAAAGTTGTACAGATTGGGAAAAAGAAATTGAACCATTATTTTTAAAAGATGACATATTTGTGTAGAAAATTCTAAGTAATCAGCAAAAAGAAAAGAAAAAAAATGAAATTTTAACATTCACTAGAATATAATACATGCAAAATCTTTACAATAAAAACTATAAACTGTTAAAAGAGAAACTAAAAACTTTACAGAAATGGAAGAATACATCACGGGTTTAGGTTAATTTGTAGATCATTGTAATCCCAAAAATTCTTGATCTTGTATAAATTAACAAGGTGATCCCAAAACAGATATGGGAAGGCACAGATATAGAATTGGGAAAGCAAACGAAAAAGAAGAATCAAAGTTGGAAGATATGAAAGAGGACACAGTTGAAATGAAAGACTCCTATGTGGCTGGTAGGAACATTGGTTGGCACAGCCATATTGGCAAATATTGGCACTTTCTTCAAAAGTTAAATGTACACTTGCCATATGATCCAGCAATGCCTCTTTTATCATTTACTCAAGAGCATTAAAATATATGTTCACAGAAATATACAAAGAAGTATACATAAATTTGCATATCCATTTTCTTAATAATAACCACAATTTGGAAACAACCCAAATGTCCATCAACAGGTGAATGGCTCTAAACACACAGATAGGTAAAAATACACAAAGGAAGGGTCCCAGACTCCCACCCAGCTCAGTCTCACTCTGCCAACAACACTGACTCTCTCCTCAACTCAGAGAAAAGCACTGTCCCTACTCTCCCTCCATCTCAGGTACTCATCTCTCTGGGTGTCTGCACTGGGTCCTCACCATGCTGGGGACCATGGCCAGCCCCATTTGGGTGTTCAGTGGTGGTGTCTTTCAAAGTAAGATGGAAGAGGGAGAACCTATCCCTTTTCTCTCCTCTCTCCATCCCAGAGAGACCTACTTCCCTTTTCCTGTCCCTCCAGGACTCTGGACAAGACTTTAGGCTAGAAAGGGACAGCACAGCAGTTGGAGAAATACCCTTGGGAGGGTTCATGAGCCAACTAAGGAGGATATTCTGAGAACCTCAGGGAATAAGGCTTGGATGACAGATGAGGAGAACAGGCGCAGTGGGGAACCAGGTCCCAGGAGATGTCGGTGTCTCAGACAAGTGGAGTTAAAGAGGCAACTCAAGCTAGGAAAGTGACGCCCTCTGGAGACAAGCCAGTGAGTCAGTCTAGGGACTTCCCTGATGTACATGTAACTTTTCTACCACGGCGGGTCCATGAATGGGCCTTTGCAGTGAGCTATACACCTGGATCTTTCTATTCTTTTTATTTTGAGATGAGACTTCATAAGTTGCTGAATTGTTCAGGCTGGTCTCACACTCACCATCTTCCTGCCTCAGCCTCCATAGCATGCTCTAGTTATGATGATTGGAGTGAGCAGCTCCCATTGTTTTGTGGTAAGTGTAACATAGTTCTTCATGTTCTTATATGCTTTACAATCTGTTTTGGCTAGACCCAGTGGTGCAGATCTATAGTCCCAGCTCTTTGGGAGGCTGAGGCAGGACTGCAAGTTCAAGCTCAGCCTTGGAAACTTGGCAACTTAGCAAGACCCTGTCTTAAAATCAAAGCTAAAAAAATAAAAAACAAGAAAGGAGGGCTGGAAATTTAGCTTAGTGTGAAGGCCCTGGGCTTCATCCCCAGTACTAAAAAAAAAAAAAATCTTTTTCATCTGTTGAAATATTGACAGCCACAGGGGAATGATTCTAGGTATCTGTGTCGGTTGTCACTAAAATGAACGTTAGAACTGCTTTTCTGGGACTGGCTTGCCACTGGGAAGTGATCATGTGTGTGAACTGGAAAATCTGATCGCCAAAAGTAATGTGGCTCAGTAAGGGCACACATATGAGTGTTCCGAAGGAGGAGCAGAGGAAGCCATGATTTCACAGCCCTAGCCCATTGTTAGAGAGAAATATCTCCTCCCCAGCCCCAAAGAGAAGTTTTCCCCAGACGTTCCTGGCCTCTGGCCCTACTCTTTTCTCTTGAATGAAGGCAGATTACCTGGTGATGGGCTGCACCCATCAGCGGAACGAATTTGGAAGAGGTGCAATGGACTTAGTGTCCTTCTCCTCCCATTTCCTCAGCGACAGAAGCTGGGAACAACCTGGTGCCTTAGTTTCCTGCTGCTATAACAGAATGCTGCCGACTACAGAAATTTTCAAGGCCGTTCAAGAGACTATGAAGCCCAAGGTCAAGAGGCTTTGGGGCTGGTCAAGGTCTTTTACTGCATCATAGCATAGCTGAAGGCAGAGGGAAAGAAGAGACGGAGGAAGAGAGAGGGAGGAGTAAAGGAGGTTGAAATCAACCTCATTGTATTCACGAGGACAGAACTCTCATGACATAACCACTTCCCTTGGAGTTTTCACTTCTCAACACTATTACACTGGGGATTAAGTCTCCACCAAGTGAATTTTGGAGGAAACATTCAAACCACTGCAGTAGGTACGTGCTGCATAATAGTAATTTAAAAAATGGCCAGCCTATGTCCCCAGTTCCTGGGTAAGAACCTCATGTACTTGGAATTGCCCCAAAGATAGGAATGCCTTTGCCGTTCATATGGGCCTACAGGCCCACTCTTAAGTTTATGCTAAAGTACATAATTCATAGTGAAACCATATACACTTTAAGGATGGAGCCATACCAGAAAGACCAACCATGTGAAAGGACTGAGGCCAGCCTGGTCTACATAGTGAGTTGAAAAACAACCTGGACTTCAAAATGAGACCCTATTCGGGGGGGGGGGGGGGGGGGGAAGACCTCTTAAATTTCTCTCGTAGATTCAATGAATATTTTAATATTCTATATTGAATTTTTCTAAACTCATGTATTAGCTTAAGTAGTTTTGAATAGATGCCTTGGGGTTTTCCATGTCCATGAACATGTTTAGTGCACTAAAATAGCTGTAATTCTTGAGTTCAAATGTATATGCCCTATTTGTCTGATATCTATGACTAAGACTTTCAGTAGATTGTTGAAGAGAAAGACTGAGAATGGACATATGTGCCTTGTTTCAGACTTACAGGAAAAAATGTTCTGTTTTTTGCTAGTCTTGTTTATTTGTTTGTTGTTTTTCAGAAAGGGTCTCATTCCATAGCCACACTAGTCCTAAACTCACGTATGTGGGCCAGGCTGGCCTTGAGCTCACAGTAATCCTCCTGCCTCAGCCCTCCTAAGGGCTGGGATTACAGGTATATGCCACCATGCCCAGCTATTATTTTTTCTTCCTTCCTTCCTTCCTTCCTTCTTTTCTTTCTTTCTTTCTTTTTTTTTTTTTTTTTGAGACAGAACCTCACTCTGTAGCTCAGGCTGGCCTAGAACTCAACCTGTCTCAGCCTCCCAGGTGCTGGGATTACAGGCATGTGCTGCCACACCCAGCTATTATGTGATGCTGGGGGGAGGAACCTGGGGCCTCGAGCTTCCTTGGCAAGTGCTATAATCACTAAGCTACACCCCCAGCCTCTGGTTCATTTATATATGCCACTGGGGAATCAAACCCAGGGGCTCACACGTGCTAGGCAAGCTCTCTAACCACTGAACTACACCCTAATACCCCAGTATAATGCTAGTTATAAATTTCTCATAGGAGAAATTTCTCATAGGCATTTCTAGATTCAGGAAATTCGCTTCTATTTCTGGTTTGCTAAGGTTCTGTTGTACATCATGAATGGGTACTGACTTCAATCACATGAGCTTTTTTCAATAATTAAAACAATCTGAAAAGAATTATATTTTTAAATTTTATATGTTAAACAAATCTGGCACTTCTAGGATAAGCCATACTTGATCACAATGAGTTATTGTTGAATTTGACTTACTCTTTTCATAGTATAGATTGAATCCAGGGCTTTCACACTGAGCTGCATTACTAACCCTTTTTGTTTTTGAAAACACTAAGTTCCTAAAATCTCACTACATTTCTCAGGCTGCGCTTGACTTGTAATCTTCCTAGCTCCACCAATCAGAGTGCTGGGATCACAGCTGTGCACCACCATGTCTGGCTACTTATTCATTACTTGTTAATTATTTTTAGGTCAAGCTTATAAAAGATACTGCTCCAGCTGGACAAGTTGGTGCACACCCGTAACCCAGCATTCTGAGGGGGAGAGTCCCTGGGACAGGAGGATTGCAAGTTCAAGCCTAACCCAGGCAGCTTAGCAAGTTATTGATAAACTGTCTCAATTTTTTTTAAAAAAATTTAAAATAAAGGGCTACAGATGTAGCTCAAAGACCCTATGGTCAATACTCAGTACCAGAAAATTGCTCTGCAATTGTTTTCTTAGTGGTATGTTTACCTCAATTTGTTTTACAGTAACATTGTTCTCATTCTTTCATTTCTAAAAAGAAATATGAGACTTGCACAATTTGTCCCTTAAATATTTGACAGAATTACTTAAAAGAGGGATGATAGGAAACAGGGATGTAGATCTTAAGGAGTGGAAAGGGGGGGTGAGGGTGGGGCAAGAGGGTGGGAGAGCAAAGTAATTAAGATGCAATATGTGCCGCCTCCTCAAGCTCAATGTAATTACCATGTATTATAAGTAGATACTAATAAAATAATTTCGTAAAAAGTGTTTGATAGGAATAACTGATACAGAATCATGGATACACAAACTGTGGTATTTATACACAATGGAATACTATGCATCTATAAAGTCCAACAGCGTGGAGGCTTTTACAGGCAAATGGAAGAAGCTTGAGAACATCATGCTTAGTGAAGTGAGTCAGAAGCAGAAGGTGAAACATCAAATGGTCTCTCTGCTATGAGAGACCCAGATCACAATTATTTGATGGAACTTAATGTGGGAAATAATGGGAACTCGAGGGGGGAGGGTCAAAAGGAGAGAAAGGAAGGATCTATAACTTTGCCGTGATATGTACGTGAACAAAATGGTCAAGATCAATGTAAACCTTACATTTTGCAGTTATACACGTCAATAAAATGGAAAAAAACTAATACAGAATCCAACCAAGAGGGATTTTATGAGAAGGTTATTAAATTTGAATTAATTTTCTCTCCTTGATACAGAGATTCTTAGATACTCTTCCATTATTTGTGCCAGTCTTAGTAATTTGTGTCTTTGAAGGAACATCCATGTCACCTAAGTTGCCACTATGTCACTATAAGGTTGTTCATATTTATGCTTTTAATATCTGGATGATCTGGTAGTGGTTTCTTTTTTCATTCCAAGTATTGTCTTCTCTCTTTTCTTTCTTTCTTTCTTTCTTTTTTATGTGATAAAGGGTCTTGCTCAGTAGTTCAAGTTTTTCTCTTCTTGTCTTGAACAGTTTTATTGTTTATCAACTTTTTTGGTCAAAGTAATGGTCCATATAGTCATGCTATTATTTCATTAATTTCTGCTTATATTTATGATTTCCTCCCTTATACTAGCCTTGAGTCTAGTTTACCTTCTTGATTCTTATAATGAAAGGATAAATCACTGGTCTTGTGCTCTTCTTGTTCTCTAATATAAATTCTCAAATCTGGAGCTGAATGAATTGCACAGCAGTTACAGCACTTGCCTAGCAATAACAAGACCCTGGATTCAATTCCCCAGTACCATATAAATCAAGTGTGGTGGTGCCCGCCTGTAATCCCAGAACTCAGGAGGCCACAGCAGGAGGATTTCTGTGTGTTTGGGGCCAGCCTGGGCTACGTAGTGAGCTTGGGACCATTCTGCACAACAGAGACTGTCTCAAAAAATTCTCAGATCTATTAATATTTTCCACCAAACACTATGTTAGCTGCATGCCCAAAATTTTGGTGTGCTAAAATGTGGTGTGTTCATTTAATTTAAAATATCTTGTAACATCTCCGTGATTTCTTCCCCGATCTGTAGGATATTTTGATGTATACTTATTGTGGACTGTTTTTTTTTTACCCCGCCTCCAACTCATAATGTGGACGTCCTAACATCCAGTTAGACTACACGTGAAATAGAACGTTCCACAGGTAATTAAGGTTACATGAGGGAGATCATCATGGAAGATGCCTACAGAGGCCTGCAGGTCCATGCAAATGGGGTGGGGCCAGTGAGCAAGAATCCAACCATGGGGTGCCTTGCTTTCTTGAGGGCTGCACTCTATTTCTTCAGGTGTGTAATTTATATCTGTATCTAATAAACCTTTCCTGTGTCTCTGGGGAATAAAAACAAGGGAAGACAACCTGAAGAAGCCCCGTAGATGAAATCCAGTAACAAAGGTGTTTAGAATAAGAAGCAGGACTGGGCTAGGTTTTAATACTGGCACTGCTTTCAGCCCAGTTTGAGTG
This sequence comes from Ctenodactylus gundi, assembly GCA_004027205.1. Taxonomy (NCBI): domain Eukaryota; kingdom Metazoa; phylum Chordata; class Mammalia; order Rodentia; family Ctenodactylidae; genus Ctenodactylus; species Ctenodactylus gundi. The sequence continues at coordinate 15,297 of PVKB01007588.1, forward strand.
AACATGCCACCCTGGAGAAGTTCCAACCCCTGAGAAAAAAGGCCAATCAGCACCCAGCCTAATGGCCACCACCCAGTACCCATGTGTCTTAGCTCTCCTCCCACTGGAAGATGGAGCCCAATGAGCAAGACGTTTGAAAGAGAGGGCCACGTTTAACTACTATGAGAAACCCAAAATAAAATAAATAAAAGAGGGGCTGGAGGGATCACTTTGTGGTTAACGCACTTGCCTAGCAAGCACCAAGTACCTGAGTTTGATTCCCCAACACCACATAAGCCAGGCATGTGGTGCACGCCTGTGATCTCTCCACTCAGGAAGCTGAGACAGGAGGACTGCCATGAGTCCAAGGTCTGCCTGGACTCCATGGTGAGTTCAGGACTAGCCTGGGCTACACAGCAAAACCCTGTCTTAAAAATAAACAAACAAACAAAATAAAGAATTAAGGTTAAAAAAAAAGAGGACCTCTTCAGATCAAGGCACTAAGGAATGTGCAGGCAGAGGATCACTCATAAGCAGCCCCAGTGAGAAAGACGAGCAAAGGCACCAGGCAGTGAGGGATCCATGGGGCAGAATGAGAAGCTCATAGTGGCTGTGATCAGTGGGTTCTGGGAGTGGAGAAAAGACACTGGAGCAGTCCCAGTACCCCAAACTCCAATGAACTTTGCAGCCCACTCTTGTCAGCATCCCACAGAACTTTCTCCAAAGTGGACCATGATTTGGGCTATAAACCATGTTTAAATAAATGCAAAAGAGAGGCTGGAGGAATAGCTCAGTGGTTAAAGTGCTTGCCTAGCAAGCTCAAGGCCCTGAGTTCGATTCCCTAGCACTATCTAAGGCTGGGCGCGGTGTCATGTGCTTGTAATCCCAGCACTCAGCAGGCTGAAGCAGGAGGATTGTCATGAGTTTGAGGCTAGCCCAGGCTCCATGATGACTTCAGGTCCAGCGTGGACTGCAGAGTGAGACCCTGTCTCAAAAAAAAATAAATACATACACACATACAAAAAAACTGACACAATCTCTTGCATTGTAGAGATCACAGTGGCATGAAACTAGAAATCAACAGCTAAAGAAACCACAGAAACTATGCAAACACATGCAGAAACTATGCAAACACGTGGAGATTAACTAATACATCCCTGAATAATCAATGGGTCACAGAAGAAAAAAAAAAGAAATTAATAAGTTTAGACTGGAGAAACGGCACAGCAGTTAAAGTACTTGCCTATCAAGCACAAGGGCCTGCTTCAATTCCCCAGCACCACATAAGCTGGGCATGGTTGTGCGCACCTGTGATCCCAGCACTCAGCAGACTAAGGCAGGAGGATTGCTATGAGTACAAGGTCCACTTGGTCTACATAGTGAGTTCAGGACCAGCCTGGGCTACAGAGCAAGACCCTGTCTCAAAAAATAAAATAAAATAAGAAGTTCATAGAATCAAGTGATAATGACAGTAAAATAAACCTATGAGATATTAAAACCTATGAGATACTTAAAGCAGTTCTAAGAGAAAAGATTATAGCTATGAATATCCACTTTAAAAAACAGCAATCTCAAATAAATAACCTAATGATGTATCTCAAGGTCTAAGAAAACAAGAGACATTTAAATCTAAAACTTATAAAAATTACAAAGATGAGAATGAAAATCAATGAAATTGAGACTAAGAAAACAATTTCAAAGATTTAGAGTTACTTTTTTTTTTTTTGAGTCAGGGTCTCCGGTGGCTGAAGCAGGAGGATCTCAAGTTTAAGACCAGCTTGGGAAATGTAAAAATTTTGCAAGACTGCCCCAAAAAGCAAAAATAAAAACGGGCTGGGAATGCAGCTCAGTGTGAAAGCCCTGACATGGATTCCCAGTACAAAAAAATCTATAAAGACGATGACCTGATCCTAAGAGAAGAGCTAATGTCAGTACTTCTCAAACTTTTCCATGAAATTAAAAGGGAAGGAACACTACCAAACTCATCCTTTGAAGCCAGCATTACCCCGATACCAAAATCAGACAAGGACTCACAAATAAAACTATAGGCCAATATCCATAACGAACAAAGGTATAAAAATCCTTAACAAGATACTTGCAAATGGAATGCAAAAAAATCATTAAAAGATCATATAGCATGAGGAAGTCAATTTCATCCCGAGGATGCAAGGATGGTACGATGTATGTAAATCAATCAACACAATAAACCACATAAATATAAACAAAGATAAAAATCATATGATAAGCTCAACAGATGCAGAAAAATCCTGTAACCAAATCAGCACACAAAAATCAATAGCATTTCCATACACAAATAGTGAACCTATCAAGAAAGAAATCAGGAAAACAATTTCATTCAAAGTAGCTCCAAAAAATTAAATACCTAGAAATCAATGTAGCCAAGGAGGTGAGAAACATCTGTAATGAAAACTATGGAACTCAAAACAGGAGACTGAAGAGTGTGGTGTCAAGAGGGTTAAAAATTCTCAGAACTCAAATATCTCGGGCATCCTCGTAGCCAACACACACTGGGCAGCCACAAGATAGTGTATTAATGCTGACTAGAAAAGCACAAGATAAAATTAAATAGAAAAACCATTCTTTCTTCCTAAGGAGTTAACATCCCATTCCTCCCAAAAAACTAAGCATACAGAAATTCTTATCTAAGCCTGAAGGGCTATTTGTGAGGCCTGAACAAAAGGCCTTGACAGTTTGCAACTTCTGCACAGTCCAGGTGCTCGTGAAGGCTCAGAAGAAGCCTGGCATCTGGAGGAAGTATTTCCAAGAGATCTAGATGTATGGCTAACCCTCTTTTCCCATACCCTACCCTTACTACCCACCCCATCCCTCACCCGGATGGCACAATTCTTCTTTTGGAAACCTGCCTGCTGTCCCTCTTAACACTGTCTTCTGGCCTGAAGAAACTCCTCGCTTTTCTACCTGCACAGGCAGAATTAACAGTCTCAAAATGGCCATTTACCAAAAATGCTATATATATTCAATGCAATTTCAATCACAATATTAACAGCCTTATTCACATAACTAGAAAAAAATTCTAAAACTTATATGGAACCAAAAGAGACTCAGAATATCCAAAGCAATCCTGAGCAAGAAGACAAAATCAGGAGGAATCACAGTCGTGGACTTCAAGTTATACTGTTACACAGTGATTAAAAAAAAAAATGGTACCAGCACTAAAAAAAAAAAAAAAAAGATGGACAGGTGAATAAATGGAACAGAACTGAGGATGCACAGACAACCCTCAGAACCCTTAGCCATCTCAGCTTCAACAAATGGGCCAAAAAAACCCACTGGAAAAAAGATAGCCTCTTTACCAAATTGCACTGGAAGAACAGTACATGGTTATCCACTTGCAGGAGAATGAATACAGGTGGGTATTCCTACAGTGCAGTGCCCCAGCCCTGGCCCCACACTGCAGAGAATGGGCACCTCGGGCCACAAGGTACAGCTGGAGAATAAACCCTGGTGATCACAGGCTTACCTCTGCACTGTCACCACATATATCCATGCCTTTGTGTCCTTGTGGTTGAGAGGCCAAGGGGAGATCACAAACAAACCATCCAGAAGATGCTAGGGGGAAACCATCATCTGATTCAGTGCATCCTAGACTACCAGAGCAAGGGCAAGATGGCCGAGTACACACGGTACCAGCAGATCCTGCATTAGAACCTGGTCTACCTGGCCATGATAGTGGGTTCTAACCAGACCATGCAGTCCCTGCCCCTGTTCCACCAACCCAGAACACATACTTGGGCCCAGGAACACTGAGTCTGAGTGGTTCCAGCCAGGGCCTACAACTTCAGGGAAGCCTCAGTGATGCCATCAGCACGGGTCTGCCTCCGGTCTGCAAGGCCCGATCAGCAGTGGTCCAAATCATACGTCCATGCAGCAGACAGCACAGAACATGCTGCCTGTAACCCCTATGAGCATGTCAGGTAGCAACCACAGTACTGGGCCCAGGTATAGCCTCTTGGGACTTGCCTCTCAGAGTGTCCCCATGCAGGGCAAAGGTGTCCGTGGCAACTACGTGTCACAGACCAATAACAACATGCAGTCTAACCCAGTCTCCATGACGTACCAGCAGGCTATCATATCCCACTGCAACTCAGCACAGGGGAAGAGCCAGCCTTGTTCAAGCTCAACTTGGGGAAGTCAGTGACACACAGAAATCCTTAAACTAAAGAAAAAAAAAAAAGGGTGGATGGTTTAGCTGTTGCAAAAATAAACAATTGACCTTATTTTTCTTCTGTTTCCTAAATTATATTTAATTACCTTGTAGGTCTACAACATGTGAATCCCAGAATTTCCCTTAAAACTTGAGGGCAATGAAAAGGTATCTGGAGTTGTTACAGCATAAAAGAAACTAAAACACTGGAATAGTATCTAAGATTTATTTTTGTGGAGTCATAAACATTTGGTTACCAAACAAAACAAGCAGAGTTGAAAAGCCTTATGCTCCCACAGCCAATGAACAACTCCCACAGGACTTGTTAGCCAAGGAAAGGATGAACCACCTAACAGGGGCTTGGTGGAAACTGGGGACAAACTGCTTGCTGCAGCATCTGCGCCACCAGGGAAAGCCAGTCAACATGGGAGGAAGTAGAGGTGGGGAGTTGGCCAGGATATTCAGCAATCAGTTATCTAAAATGGAACAAGAGAATCACGTTAGGGGGAACAGGGACACTTTCCATTTTCTGCCTCTTCTCACATACACAGACTACCACACCTTAAACTTAGACTTAACCCCTCAATTATTCCTTGCTTTCATAATAGTGCCCCATGAGCTGACACTGATACTGGCCAGGTACTCTCATTCCTACCAGGCCCATTCTAGACATGACACAGCAAGGATGCTGCCATCACATTGAGTTTCTTTTGAACAGGCCCTCAGAGTTCAGCATATGCAATCTGGAATCACAGCTGACCTCTGCCTCCACACACTATGGGAAAGGTACCAAGGTGTGCTGCCACACATATGGTTAAGGCGCTATGGATACCACTAATTTTCCTTTTACTTCAGGCTTCCTCTGAACTCTGAGGCTCACCTCCACTACCACCTCACAACCCACACCCTCAGGCCACCCTGGACAGCACTGCTCTTCCACCCACCCCTGGCTCCTTTAAGTCTGCTTTTCTCCACTGCCATCTCCTGCCCAGGCCACAACCTGCCCAAAGCCTCCAGTTACGGAGCCCTCTGGCTCCTCTCTCACGCACCGTCTTCCTGAAGCATAGCACTCAAACTAATCTTGGCCTGTTCCCTGGATGCCCAGGGTACTGGAGCCCTTCGAATAGGATACAGCTGCGGTGGTTGGCTACCTTTGACTTCAGTCAGACATGGGGCAGCATCTCCACCGGGCCCTGGCACATGCGGAAGGATAGCAACTGCAGCATCTACCTCTCCTCCAGTGCCAAGGCTGCCAGGATTGCCTGGGCCACCAGCGTCACCAGGATCATCAGGATTATCAAGATTCCCAGGACCTCTTGGGCCCCCAGGAACATCACAAGCACCAGGAGCACCAGGGTATCAGGAGCATCAGGACCACCCAGCCCAACCTGGACAACGACACCACCTGCTTCAAGTGTTGCAAGTGCTGTGATCTCCAGGACACCTGCGCGATCCGATGCTCCCTGCACAGCACCTCTTTTGTCTGCCTCTGGCCCCATCTTGAAAACTTCCACCTTTTCCACAATGTGGCATAACCCACCACTTCAACATGAAGCTCTGCCCCCTAGCGCATGATGCTACTTGGGATGTCCAAGGCACCTGTGCAAACATCGTGATGAGGCCTCCTTCTCAAGACTGGTTCACACCCAAACTACCCCGAACCAGTGAGTGCTCCCTCATGAAACTCGTCCTTTAGAATGCAGTGAGCTTGCACAAACCAGCCCCCATCCGCAGCTCTTGTTGAGAGGGTGCCCCTCTGAGTGCAGATGCATGTGGTACAGCCAATGGGCGCCTGACCAGTACTCCGCTCCTTAGCACTACAGACCCAACTCCAGTATACATGCAAACACCTGGATAACTTGAGGTCTTAGGCATGTGGGTACTGCCAATCCCACCCTACCTCAAACCCACCTACAGGCCATAAAGACCCCTCCCAGGCCCACAGGTACAACCCCTCCCATGGCCACAATGCTGGCCCATCCCCTATCACCCAATTCTGGTTGGGAGGCAGGTGCCTCTGAGCCAAGGACATCCCATTCCTCCGGTCCAGCCTAGGGAACATGCAGACCCAGAGGAGGAGCTGCAGGTTCCCTTTCCCCTTCCTTGGGTACACCCCCAACTGTCGCTGGGACTATGGAAGGTCTTTCTCCTTCAGCAACCTTTGTCTCTGTAATTTCCTTATGCCCTCCTTGTCACAGATGTGGCTGATGTGGGCAAGGGGTGATAGTGGAGATGAGGAATAGTAGCCTGGGGCCCGGTCCTGCTGGCAGGTCCACCACCTACCGCCAGCCAGGGGCTCTCCAACCAGAGTCTGTTGGTCAGCAGGAGGAAGAGAGGAGCCACCACCTCTTCAGGCACATTCCAGCCTCTGGGCCATCTCCCGGCATGGCTCCCAGGTGTCCTCCCTCCCTGAGAACAAAGGGGCCCTGGATTGGGAGGTGACCCTGTGCCTCCCTGTGACTCTAAATCAGGCCAGGCATGGCATAGGCAGACACAGCTTAGTATCCAGAGAAGAAAGTGCCCAACAATCCCAATCCTCTGCAGAGCCCTTTGATGGTTTCTGTCCTTTGTACAGAGTACTACACCTCAGCCCATAAAAGTATCTTGCCTGTCCATTGAGGTGCTACACAGAAACTGGGAGAAAGGGTGTGGCCAATAGAAACTTGATGTAAAAACAGAAGGTAAAACAGTAGTGCTTTTAGGGGTGAAAAGACAAGAATGAAAATGCTGCTTGTGAGAGCTGTGTCATATCTAAACCTTTTGTCCTGTCCATTGGCAATGTCATATTAAAAGAAAAAAACAAAATAGATGCCATGACTATTGGATTTTTGGATTTGCGCTTTTTTTTTTTTTTCCTTTTATTGTATACTCAACATCCTAGGGATTGAACTCAGGGCCTTTTCATTGAGCTATATCTCCAGCCACTTTTTTTTTTTTTCAAGACCATGTCTCACTAAGTGTCCCATTGGGATTCAAACTTGTGATTGTCCTGCTTCAGTCTCCTAGAGTGCTGGGATTACAGGGCTGCACCACCATGCTCACCTCTCTTCTGTTTTTTGTAGGGGACAAAAGTTGCATTGCATTTGGGGCCCACCCTACTCAAGTACTCTCATCTTAATTATGTATGCAAAGACCCAGTGCTCAAATTAAGCAATATTCTCAGGAATCATGAGTTAGAACATAAACATACTTCTTGGAGACACAGTTGCTCTCACAAGAAAAAACCTCAAATGTTCAACTGATCCTCAGCTCAGGACACATACACACATATAGCAACAGAAAAATATTCTCAATAGACACAGAAAAAGCATTTGACAGACAGAGTTATCACCCATCTCTCTCCTAAGAGAAAACCTCGACAAGTACACTGTAAAGTACTCCTGTTACGTAACAGGTTATTGAACAGCTCTTGACTACCAACCACAAAAGAATTTGCAACAAAGAAGACATTGCTGTATTGACATGCTGGTACATGCCTGTAATTGCAGCACTTAGGAGACCAAGGCAGAAAGATTGTGAGTTTTAAGTGCTTACAAACAAACAGTACCTCCAAGTTAGTGCTCATAGTCCCTAAAGTAGGTTTTCAGTATTACGGTCTCTATCACATTAATACAGTAATTTCTTCCAACCACTATGTATGAGGACAGGGTGATGTCTGCAAAAATACCAAGAGGAATCTTGATGGCTCGTCTGATGAGCTCATTTGTCAATAAATACCCATCTGCACTCAGTGCTGTTCCGGGGATTCTGCAGTATTAGGCCAGTGAAAACATTTGCTCTCCCTCTAGTGGAAACAGAGAGAAAGCAACAAACAAGAGGTCATTTTAACAGCCTGGTAGGTAAATAAAACAGGCAAAGGCGATTCAAGAAAGATTTTAGAGGAAGGAGGTGATTTTTTGTTTTTGATTTTTATTTTCTCCCACCTTATTGACATGTATAAATGTAATACATAATGTTTCCATTGATATTGGGTATTTTGTGCATATATGTATATATCATGGCAAAATTACAAATACTTCCCCTCTCCTTTTTTGACTCTACTCCCACCCCTCCAGTTACCATTATTCCCCTCAATTAGTTCTATAAAATAATTGTGATCTGGGTTTCTCATATCAGAGAAGCCTTTGTATATTTAATCTTCTCCTTTGACTCACTTCCCTGAGCATGATGGTCTCAAGTTACCTCTATTTGCCTACAAAAGCCTCCAACCTATCTGTCTTTATAGATGAGTAGTATTCCATTGTGTATAAATACCACCATTTGGGTATCCGTTGGTCTGTTGATGGGTATTTTGGTGTCTTCCACATTTTAGCTATTGTTAGTTGTGCTTCTGTGAACATGGGCATACATGTATCTCTGTTATATGATGTTTTTAAATTTATTAAGTAAATGAATTTTAAATTCTGTAACACATTAGCGACATGGAGTTAGGGAATCAGTGACAGACTATGCCCATCATTTTCTCAGAGGTTCATCCCTTTCCTAGCTGACCCTTTTCTCTCTTTCTACCCTGTCATTCACATTGGGACCTTTTCATGTCATTCTTCTTGTGCATTTCATTAGAGGAATGCTCATTTATAGTTTATCTTTTGTGCTTGGTCCATTTCACTGAACATTATAGACTCAAGGTGGCCTCATTTTCATTCAAGAGCATCATGTCTGTCTTTCTTTGTGGCTGCATAGTATTCCATTGTGTATAGGTACCACACCTTTAACCATTCCTCTGTTGATGGGCAGGTAGGTTGTTTCCAGGATTTTGGCTATTATGAATTATGCTGCTATAAACATGGATATGCATGTGTCTTTTTGGTATGTTGACTTTATTTCTGTTGGGAAAATGCCCAGTAGAGCAGTAGCTGGATCAAACAGAATTTCTATTCTCAGCTTTCTCATGAATCACCAGACTGCTTTTCATAATGGTTGTAGCAGACTGCACTCCTACCAACAGTGGAGTGGAGTTCCTTTTTTTCTCTCGCTCTCACCAACAACTGTTGTTTTTTGAGTTCTTGATGTAGGCCATTCTCACTGGAGTGATGTTAAACCTCAACGTTGTTTCTATATACATTTCTCTGATGGCCAGTGATTACGAACACTTTTTCATATGCTTGTGGGCCATTTGTACTTTTTCTGGTAAACTTCATTTCAGCTGCCCACTTCTTGATGGGATCATTTATTTTAGGGGGAGGGGGGTTATGCTTTTGAGTTCTTTGGATATTCTAGATATTAATCCTTTGTCTAAAGTGCTACTGGTAAGTATCTTTTTCCATTCTGTGGGTTGTCTCTTCACTTTGTTGACTGTTTCTTTTGTTGTGCAAAAGCTTTTTAGTTTAATGTAGTCCCATGTGTTGTTTTTTGTTAAGATTACTTATATGGTTGGTGATCTGTTCAGAAAATCCTTTCCTGTCCCTGTGTCTTCTATGGTTTTACCCATTTTGTCTTCTACTAAGTTCAGCTCGGTGTTTCTGTTTTGACGTCCCGTTCTTTGACCCATTTTGATCTGGTTTTAGTATGTGGTGATAGATATGGGTCTAATTTTCTTCTCCTGCATGTGCTGATCCAGTTTTCCCAGCATCATTTGTTGAAGATGCTGTCTTTTCTCCTGTTTTTTTTTTTTTGGCCCCTTTGTCAAAGATCAGGTGGCTAAGGGTGTTTGGATTTGTTTCAGTATCCTCAATTCTGTTCCACTGGTTCTCCTGTCTGTTCATCTGTTCTTATACCATTACTATGTAGATTTAATCACTGTTGCTTTGTATTTTTTGAAGTCTGGGATTGTGATTCCCTCAGCTTTGTCCTTGTTACTTAAGAATTGATTTAGAGATTCTGGGCCTTTTCTGGTTCCATATAAATTTTAAGGTTGTTTTTTCTAATTCTGTGATGAACATAGTTGGCATTTTGATTGGTATTGCATTGAATCTGTATAGTAGCTTTGGGAGTATGGTCATTTTGATCATATTAGTTCTTCCTATCCAGGAGCATGGGATGTCTTTCTATTATCTAAAGTCCTCTTCAATCTCTTTCTTTAGGGCTTTGTAGTTTTCTTTGTATAGTTCTTTCATCTCTTTGGTGAGGTTTATTCCTAAGTACTTTACTTTTTGTTGCTATTGTGAAGGGGGTTGTTTCCTTGATTTCTTTCTCTTTGGATCCATTATTGGTGTATAGGAATGCTGTTGATTTGTGGGTATTGACTTTATAACCTGCTACCTCACAGAATTTATTAGTTCTAAGAGTCTTTGGGTGGAATTTTTTGGGTCTTATATGCAGAGTGAGTTCATGTACTGTTAAGGAGATGGGGCCGAACTGGATGAAGTGAGTCACTGGGGGCATGACCTGGAAGGGTATATTCTTGTCTCTAACCACTCCTCTCTGCTTTCTGGCTGCCATGCAGTGAGCAAGCTGTTTTCCGTCAAGCCCTTATGACCTACACCAGCTATGGCAGTCTGAGGCTTGTCATTGTTTTGCCTTGTTTTCTTGAGTAAAGAGGAATTGTCTTGGACCACACATATATAATACAGCTAATGTATGTATATGAGCTAATATACATACATAAGCACTAGGACTTCCTTTTGAAAATTTTTCTTAACACTAAAAAATCAAGGGCAAAAAAAAAAAAAAAATGGCAGGCCACAGGCTGGACACACCTGGATTATACCTTCTAAAACCATAGACCAAAACAAACCTCTCCTTTTAGTTGTGTGTGTCAGGTATTTTGGCCCAGAGATAAGAATGTGACAAGGCAGACATTTGCCATTTTGTTGGCCATAGCTCTATTCATGGGTCTCTCATGCTGATCTGTCCCAGTCTTTTAGGACACTTAAGTCACCTCTGCAGGGGGGGCAGAGCTCAGCTCTTCCCCCTACTGTGAGCAGTTACTGCAGAAAATTTGTTTTTATAGCTTTGACAAATGTCCAAGCCAACCACAGAGAAGCACAACTGTAATCCTAGCTACAAGGGAGGCTAGGGCAGAAGGACCACAAATTCAAGCCCAGCCTGGGCAACTTAGCAAAAGCTTGTCTGAAAATAATAGAAAAGAAAACCTTCCAGAATAATCTGTGTACATTTGTGATAGATAATGCTACTAAATTTAGGAGACTGGTGCATATACATATTATATATTAATAATTTTCATTTCCCTTTGCCCTTTTTACTCTCCCTCTCCCCCTTCTCAGATTCCCCACCTGTTGTGGTTTGGATCTGGAGTGGCCCCCAAAACCCTCATGGATACTGTGTGGGGTTGGAGGTGGGGCCTGGCTGGATGGGGCAGTTGCCTGGGGCTTCACCCGGAGGTGCAAGTGCTGGTTCCATCCTTCCTCCCAGTCTCTCTGTATCAAGTGGTGAGGATCTCTGGCTCTGGCCCTGCCCCGCTCCAGTCCTTCCATGTGCATCCACCATTTTCCAGCTGCCCACCTGTGAATGGACTGTGACCTTCTGAAACTGTAAGCTACAATAAATCTTTCCTCCGTAAGTTGTGGGTGTCAGGTACTGAGTCACAGCGACGAGAAAGTAACTAAGACACTTCCCCTCTTCTCACAATCTATAAAAAATTTAAAGAGCTAGACAGCATTTATTTTCACATATGAATACATACACTCACAAAAAGACCAAGCCAGTCCTGGTGGCACAGGCCTGTAATCCCAACATTCTGGAAGGCTGATCAAGGAGGATCACAAGTTCCAGCCCAGCTTGGCCAACTCAGCAACTTAGTAAAACCTCATCTCTAAACAAAAATGTAAATAGGGTTGGGGATGTAGTACAGTGCAAAGGCTCTGGGTTCCATCCCCAATACCACACAAAAAAAAAAAAAATCCACCCTTATCTTTGATACTGGTGCCCTATTAGAAAAACAGGAGGTGGAGGGGTTGGAAGAACAGCACAGCAGTTACAGCGCTTGCCTTAGCAAGCACAAGGCCCTGAGTTCAATTCCCCAGCACCACATAAAGCTGGGCATGGTGGCACTTCTCTGTAATCTCAGCATTCGGGAGGCTGCGGCAGGAGGACTGCCATGAGGTCAAGGCCAGCCTGGGCTACACAGTGAAACCCTGTCTCAGAAAAAGAAAGACAGACAGGAAAGGCAGGAAGATACACATAGGGAGGGAGCCACAGGCAGGGGGCCAAGGCCACATGAGTCACAGGAATAAGAGCAATGCAGCCACCAGCCAAGGAGTTCCAAATACAGCTGGGAGCCACCAGATGCTGGCAGAGGGCCACAGAAACAGGTCTCCTTATGGCCCTCAGGAGCCCACCCTGCCTACACCTTGATCTCGAGCCTCCAGGACCAGACAACACACTGCTATTATTTTCAGCCCCTAGCATGTAGTTCTTTGTTTCAGCAGTCATAGGAAATACAGGAAACAAAAGCCCTTGGAAGTGTTGACGTTTTGGGGATTTTTGTTTTGGTTCAGTACTGGGAATTGAACGGACAGCCTATGCACTGAGCTACACCTCGCATTTAAAAAAATTTTTTTTAAATCCAGGTACTTGTATTTTTATTTTTGGAGAAGTATATTGGTTTTCCATTTTAAAGCATGATATTAAGTTTTCTTTTTTTGACATAAACAGCTTTTTAATCCTATCCATTCAGGAAAAAAGTGACAATCTACAAATGACTCCATGTCTGTAATATATTATAGAATTTGGAATTCATTTATTTACAAAAAATAAGTAAATTAAAAATTTTTTAAGACAGGATCTCGCTAAATTGCCCATGCTGGGCTTAAATTTATAACTCTCCTACCCAGGCTCCCAGGCAGCTGGGATTATAGGCATGTGCCACTGCATCTGGCTCCCTTGCCCCATTATTTGACAGTGACGTAACTGTTCAACTACAGACACATACAAAAGTAGCTTTTGCAAGGCTCTCTGTTTTATTCCCTAGGACCACATAAAAATTAACTGGAGTAATGGCACACACTTATAATCCCTGAATTTGAGAAGCTGAGACAGGATTGCTGAGAGTTAGAGGCAAGCCTTGGCTACATAGTGAGTTCAGGAGCAGCCTGCACCATAGTGAGGCCGTCTCAAAAACAAAAAAATCTTCAGAGCTGCACTAACACTTGACCATCTTTGTAGTAACATGTGTTTTATATATAGCAAAGTAATAATGCAAATTGCATGTATATAGAAAATACAGGGCTGGAGAAATGGCACAGGGGTTAAAGTGCTTGCTTTGCAAGCCCAACGTCCAGAGTTCCAATCCCCAGCACCACAGAAAGCCAGGAATAGTGGCACATGCCTGTAATCCCAGCACTCAGGAGGCTGAGCCAGAATGATTGCTGTTAAGTTCAAAGCCAGCCTGAGCTCCATAGTGAGTTCAGGACCAGCCTGGGCTACAGAGCAAGCATCTGTCTCAAAAAAAAGGAAATTTTCATTATTGGTAAACCCACCACCACATCCATCCAAATGATATCAGGATGCACACTTGCAGCTTTTACTTCTTTATTTTACACTTTACACATAATTTTATGTCCTGTCCTTTTCACACTAACATACTACAGTGCATGTTCTACATGACAAGATGTTCAAAATGCTGACTGTGCAGGCCTGTGTCAACAGATATGCAGCATCTTATTTTCCTGCAGCCCTCGGGAGTCACAGGCAGAAGTTGCTGTTAGCACACAACTATGTTAGAATGCGGGCCATCCAGTCCCCTCACAAGTGTGACATCATTGGGCCTGGGCTCCGCCTTGCTGGCAAGGCACCAGACCTAGAGCTCCATCTGTTGGTATTTCCATGTCACTTCTACTTCCTGTATGTACCTGTATTGCTTTAGATAGGAGCACAGGTGCAATAAATGCTCCTACTGTGCTCACTGTCTGGCTGGGGTTCTCTTGGAGGGAGAGTGTATGTAAGCAACAGGGAGTAACACGGGTCTGGCTGGGACATGTTTTTAGCTGCCTGGACCAATGGACCATGGCTAATAAGGCAGGCAGGTAGGCTGGTTCCCTCGGGGAGAGCTCCAGCCTGCAGTTCCAGACGCCTGGCCACAGCAGAGCTAGGAGAGAGGGACACAGGACACTCCAGAGCTGAGCACAGTAGATTTCACAGCCATTGGCGTCTTATGTGTCCGCCCCTACACAGCATCAAAGGAGACTGGCAGCAAAGGCACCAAGTCTTTGGAAAGGCCTATTTCCACTCAGCTGTCCAGGGTCCAAAGGCAAAACACTATTCAAGCCCCCAGATTGGGTTGCACTACAAGCTGCATGAAAAAGTTCCTCAGAACAGCTGCTTCATTTACTGCTAATGGGTCTCACCTTATTTCTAGACCCCTTTCAAAAAGGGGAGCTGGCCAAGGAGGGGCTCCCATGCATCCTAGCCTACCCTCCTGAGAAGCATAAAGGCCCCTGTTACATGGCTGGAGACCACGACTCAGACAGAGCAGGGGTGGGGGACAGCTGGGCCACAGGCTGTTCTGAACCAGACAAACCAATTACCACACTACAGGCAAGCTAATTTATGTTTTACCAAATACAGTAAGCTAATTTTTAAGCTGACAATTTTGTTTAGCCTGTGAATGGTGTCATAAATAATCAAATGGCTCTTGGCAGAAAAAAGAGTCCCCACTCCTGGCCTAGGTAGTTCACAAGATCTGCCCTACTGTGGCCTGCCTGTCTCTCCCACTCACATCACTGGCCCCAGCAGCAATATCCACCTAGTGACATAATGTCCTATGTCCGCAAGGGCTGGCCCTGCCCCAAGTTCTGGAGCCTGATGGCTACTGTCTCCTTGGGGGTAAAGTCCCTCTAGCATAGCTGCAGGGTCTGCAGGCTGTTGGGCTGTATTTTCTCTGATCTGTGGATCTGAGGATGACTCTCTATTTGGTTGAATGGTAGCCCCAAAAAGATATATGCATGTTCAAGCTCCAAGAACTTGTAAAGGGGACCTTTTTTGAGAAAACGGCCTTTGTAAGGTGTAGTGAAGGTACAGATCCCAAGTTGAAAGCAGCTTGGATTATCCAGATGAAGCCTCACATCCAACATTATTTGGTGTCCTTATACAAGAGAGAAGACACAAACAGAGGAGGCAGCAGCCATGTGACCTCTGAGGCAAACACTGAAGTGACAGATCTACAAGCCAAGGAGCATCAAGGCCTGCCAGCAACCACCAGAGGCTGGTGACAGTCTTGGAACAGATACAGAGAACCTTTAGAATATACCCAAAATTCTGGTTCCCAAAACATGAAATAATGAGTTTTTCATGTTTTAAGCCAGCAAGTTTGTGG
Organism: Ctenodactylus gundi; assembly: GCA_004027205.1. Lineage (NCBI taxonomy): Eukaryota > Metazoa > Chordata > Mammalia > Rodentia > Ctenodactylidae > Ctenodactylus > Ctenodactylus gundi. Next base: position 30,677 of record PVKB01007588.1, read on the forward strand.
CAATTTGTTACAGTAGCCATAAGAAACTTATATACCACTCCAGAATAAAACAAAACAGTGCTTTTGTAAAAGTTACAGGATTAGGACTTAAACGCAGTGCCCAAAAGCAAAGAACCTGTCTGTGTCTTTAATATTTTCCCAAAGTTCAGTGACAACCCTGGGCTTTAAGAACTAGGAAGTTGTTCCTGCCACCACCCTCTCCCCTCCCCCGGCCCCAGCTCAGATGTATTGCTAAAAGGCCTATGTCCTACTTCTCAGCCCTGTTCCCACCAAACAGCAGGAAACCCCAGAGAAAACCCAGCACCCAATCCCAATTGGGGCACTGGGAGAGGTCAGAAGGGTGGGCCCAGGTCCAAGGAGTCCTTGATGCACACATGCTGATGTCTTTATCAACCTCCAATTTCCTTCCCTCCACCAGAATGGCCCTTCCACGACTTCACAGAAAGTGAAGAATTCTCATCTACCAACCACTGCCAACCAGCTGCCATCTGCCAGGCCAGGGCACTGGGGAATGGTGGGATACACTGAACTGTGGCCACCACCATTCACACTGGGCAACGGTACTTGTGGCAAAGAGCACATTTTGGTGTCAGAAAAGCATATACATAGTGTCACCCTCCTGACAGACTATGAAGCACTTGAAATCCAAACACAAAACAGTGAAAGGGAAAAGAAAGATATGCCCACATAAAGACGAAAACCTTCAAGGCCAGCGGGTGAGGTGGTGCAAGCCTGTAATCTCAGCACTGGGGAGGCTGAGGCAAGAGCACTGGGAGTTTGAGCCCAGCCTGGACTACACAATGACAGAGTGAGATAGTCTCAAAAAAAAGAAACACTTCAAGGACAAAAACCATCAGTAGCAAAACCACAGTGGGAAAAGATCTGATGTGTGCACTTTGCGTCACAAACAAGAGATAATCTTGCTAATGATGAAAGCACTCCTACAGAGCAATAAAAGATAACAACTCAAAATAAAATGGGAGCTGGGCCCAGTGGTACAGGCTTATATCTGGAGACTTATTAGGATTAAGTATGAAACCAGGTCATAGGCCTGTAAACTCTGAGAGGTTGAGGCAGGAAGAGTCTAAGTTCAAGCCCAGCCTAGGGAACTTAGTGAGACCCTGTCTCAGAATTTTAAAAAATAATAAAATAAAATAAAACATGGGCTTGCCATGTAGCTAAGTGCAAAGACCCCGGGTTCAGGAAGGAAGAAAGGAAGGAAGGAAGGAAAGAAGGAAGGAAGGAAGGAAGGAAGGAAGGAAGGAAGGAAGGAAGG
>PVKB01007589.1:0-31899 GCA_004027205.1 Ctenodactylus gundi
TTTTTTTTTTTTTTTTTTTTTTTTTTTTTTTTTTTTTTGAGACAGGGTCTTGCTCTGTAGTCCAGGCTGGTCCTAAACTCACTGTGTAGTCCAGGCTGCACTCAAACTCACAGCAATCTTCCTGCCACAGCCTCCTGAGTTCTGGGATTACAGGTTTGTGCTACCACGCCCAGCTTAGGTGGAGCTTGCTAGGCAAGTGCTCTAACCACTGCGCTACTCCTGCAGTTCCTACCACTCCCCCCCCCCCCCCAGTTTTAATTTTTGATCATGAGACAGGGTCTCACTAAGTCACTAAGTTGCCCAGGCTGGGCTGCGACCTGTGATTCTCCTGCCTCAGCCTCCCAGAGTGCTGGGATCACAGGCCTGTGCCACCCTGGGCCTGCTTTAGTTCCGAGAATCTGTATTTCCGCTTGTATTCCCCTCACCACTGCCAAATGAACAGTCACTCATCTGTGGCAGGGAGAAGAGACAATGAGGTGGCCTTGCCCTCTTTATCCACTAGGCAGCAGACAAGCTTTCAGGCAGCACCCCTGTATTTCCAGCCCTGTCCCAGCTGGGGGCCAGGAGAGACCCCAGGCACTGCTCTGGTCTCCTCCCGCTTCTTGCCTGGGTGCCTCCATGACGAAGCTTACCCACTCTGGCCAACAGGTGGGCAGGATCAAAGTCTAAAGAAGGCCAAGCTGATGTGATAAAGGGTTCCTCTGGACCTTTGCCAGGAAAGCTGAGACTCCAGCTGGCGGCCCTGTGGCCCAGAGGAAAGCACAGACCCACAACACACACTCCACTAGAAAACACTGGAGCGTGATTCCACGGAAGAGACGGGACATCGCTTCTGGCCAGCAGAGCAGTGATGCTGCCCGGACTGAGGTCTTGTTTGGGTTGTGCTGAGCCATGACCTCACCTGATGTGCTCCAAGCCTGTGGCACGGACACTGTAATCCTCTCGTATGGGAGGAAACCAGGGCTCAGAGAGGTTAAGGGCTTTGCAGAGATCACACTCCACTCGCTAACACAGCCAGCCTCACCAGAGCCTTTCACTCCCCATAATCCTTGAACTTCTAGACTAGTGCCGGGGTTTGGCGGGTAGGGGAGTGTTACTCTTATATTCTCCTACCAGTACGTGACCTTGCGCAAGATTTATTCCTGGCTCTCTCGACTCGCAATAGAGTAGAGGTCTCAGGGTCCTTCCGGTATCAACATTATCTCATTAGCTAGATTTACACAGAACTTAACAGTCTAAATAAAGGCATTCATCTGGCATTTCGTTTTCTCCCGCGAGTCCGCAGGGCAGAAGTGTCCCCTTCGCGTAGTAGACGTGCATACTGAGACTCTGAGAGCAGTGACCTGCCCAAGGTCACCAGCAAGTCAGGGAAGGTGGGGCTCCACGCTGGGGCTACCTCAGGCCTCCCCGGCACGGGCGGCCCTACCGCAAGGCCGAGCAAAGACCTGGCCGGCAGGGGGCAGCGCCTGGCCTCCCGCGCCCCTCGGTGCCACCTGGGGGCCTCGCAGCCCTGGCCTGGTTGGGGGGGGAAAGGGGGCGCACCACGTGCCCCGTCGGACGGCGCTCGGACGCCAGGCGCCCGGAATGCGCCCGGGACCCTGCAGCGGTCCCCGGAGGCTGCCTCCCCGTCCCAGGGCCCCGGACGGCGACACTGCAAGCTTCCCTCCGGGACCTTCAGCCCCGCGCGCGCCCCGCCCGTCGGAAGACGCGGGGAGAAGGGACGCCCGGGTCACCGAGGCTGGACGGGGGGCGCCCCTGGCCCCCCGCGCATCCCGGCTGGGTCACCACGGCAGGCTGCGACGCGCCCCTCCCCGGGCGGGCCGCGCGCTTACCCGCTCCCCGCCGGCAGGTGCGAACGCGCGCCGGGCTGGCGCTGGCGACCCGCTCCCCGCGCCGCGTCTCCGCCGCGGTACCCGCCGCCGCCAGGGCATTGCCGCGCGGTCACCGCCCCTGCGCCCCTCCGCCGGCGCCCTGCGGCACGGGCCCGCCCCGCCCCTGCCCCGAGCCCGACGCCGTGTCCCACCTGTGGAGGGCGCGAGTGACCCCGTGCGTCTCCGGCCCCTCGAGTGGCTCCGAGTTGAGCTGTCTCTTCATTCGTCAGATATTTAATTGTGCCCTCCACGCGGGCACGCCCCAGGCACGGGGATGAGTGGGGAGCGCGGCCGACCTGGGCCCCGGGCCGGCTGGTGGGCGCTCCGCAGGTAACCGGGCGCCGTGCCCAGGCGGAGGGTCGCGGGGAGAGAACGCAGGGAGGGAAGGGAGAGGCAGCGGGGACGGCTGTGGCTGCGCCGTGGGGGACGCCGCCCGGGAACGTGGCCTGCGGCGGGTCGCGGGGAGCCAGGCGGGCGGGGTGGCGGAGCCTGCGGGCCCTCCCATCCCCCACCCGCCGCCGGGCTCCTGCCGCCCCGCCCCCAGGTGAACCTGCGCGGTTGCACTGTCAACGGAGGGAGGGAAAAGACTGGAGCTCAAAGAGAGGAAGAGCAAGAAACTTCCAGCAAGGGGGCACGGGCTCGAGGCAGGCCTGGGGTCCCGCCTGCCGACAGCTGGGTGCATCTGGCCCTGAGGCCTCGCTGAGCGCGGGCCGCTCGCTCGGCGTTACCTTGAAGCCTTGTTATTAGGAGCATCGACCATCACGTGGGTTATTATGTGTTCTGGTGATGTGTCCCTCCCAACGTCGTGTCTTGAAGTCTCCTTAGCTGGGGCGGGGAGAGGCCCACAGCTGGCCCTGGCACCCACACAGCTGCTTGACATCTGACACCCCAAAACGCAGCAGTTCAGCCCTACTTCTCCGCCCTTGGGTCTGGGCAAAGCCCCCGCCTCCCTGCTCCCTCCGCACCCCTCTCCCGCTTCAGCAGCTGATGATTGGCCCGGAGCCGCCATCTCTCTGTCTCTCTTTTTTGGAAGGTTGCGATCAATGACCATTAATAATGCAAAAGTTCTTTTTGTCTCGGTGCAAATCGCGGGCAAATAAATCACTGGCAAATAGTCAAAAGTTATCGGCAACCGGCAACTGCCCTGACAGCTTTCTCCACCCTGCCAGGCCCCGGGCTCTTCCCACAGGGGAAGTAGGGAGGATGAGCCGGACAAAAGAGGCTACAGCTTAAAACAGGCCCTGCTGATCAGCCCCCCGGGGTGGGGGACACTGTCAGGGGAGGGAGGGGTCTCCTCTACCCAGCCCGGGCCTTGCAGCTGCCACCGGGTCCTCACTTGAGATCCTGCTGTCAGAAAATTCACATGGGAGAGAAGGTACAGATGCATTCTGGGTATATGTCATTTAGGAAAAGACCCTGACATCCCAGAAGGTGCCCTGGTCAGAGATCAGCAGTGGATGCGCAGCAGAGAGCAGAGCTCATGTCTGCTCGGATCACAACAGCTGAAGGTGGGAGAGTTGGGGGAAGAAAGGCTGCGTCTGCAGGAGGGGACCCAGGGCGGCATCATGGCCACGACCTAGGCCATGGTGTGCGGCCCAGTCAGGTCCCCAGGGCACTCGCTGTCCCCAGGGACTAGGACTCAGCAGGACAGGAGGAGAGCACTAAGCCTTGGAGGGTGAGTAGGAGGTGGCTAAGACAGAAAGGATAGGTGACTGTGGTGGCTCATGCACTCTGGGAGGCTGAGGCAGGGCGATCACAAGTCCAGCCCTGGGCAACTTGATGGCTCTATTCCAAATAAAAGATTAAAACAGGGCTAGAGATGTAGCTCAATGCAAAGGCCCCTGGGCTCAATCCTGAGTTCTGAAAAACAAACGAGAGAATGAAGGGGAGGAAAGGCAGCAGGAGGGTCTCTGGGTAAGAGGAGGGGCTTGTGCAAAAGCACAGAGGCTGAAGAGAAAATCAAGAAGGGACTGCAGGATTTCAGATGTGGTAGAGGCGTCAGAGTGAGTGAGGGGCGCTGCAGGAATGGCAGTGGTTAAGGCACTTGCCTAGCAAGCCCAAGGTCCTGGGTTTAATTCCCCAGCACCATGTAAAAAAGCTGGTGTTTGCCCATAATCCCAGCACTTGGGAGGCTGAGGTAGGAGGATTGCCCAGTCCAAGGCCAGCCTGGGCTCCATAGTGAGTTCAGGACCAGCACAGGCTACAGCAAGATTCTGTCTCTAAATAAAATAAATAAATAAAAATAAAAGAGCGGGTGAGGTGGGGCTGGAAGGGCAGAAAGGGGCAGCTTTAATAAAGACCCTTGAAGGCCAGAAAAAGGAGCAGTCTCTTCATCCTTGGCACCACGGGAGACAGAAATGGCTTAAGCATGACTGGACAGGGCAGACTGGCCATCCTGGTGCCCTGGACTCACCATGTGGGCATTCTAACACGACCTTTGGGGTCCCCATTATTGCCACTGCTATAAAAATACCAGAAACCTGGAGGCATTTCCCAGTCAGCTCCCTGCCCCAGTATTCTCCACGCTGCACCAGCGCTGACTTCCAGCCGCACAGCTCTGGCCGTGACCTTGGCACTCCAGCACCTCCCCAGCCTGCTGTGAGGCCCCATCTCACCTTTTCTGGCATCCAGGCCTCCTGAATCCCACCCAGCATTTTCCCACTTCTCCACTGCCAGATCTGGCTGTTTTTTCCTATCTGCAAAGCCCTCACCACCACCCCCCACCATTTCCCTTGGCCAGAGGCCCCCCTAATTTCCAGACTTTCATACTTCATAGTCTACAGAGATTCATCCCCCAACGGCCCAGCTCATAATTCCCCCATTGCTACTACACAGAAATAGGGTGCCCTCCTGGTAAGTAACAGCACAGTGTGGGGACGGAAGGACAGACTCAGCCACCCGGCTGGCTTTGATTTCACTACACAGCAGCTGCGCAGCTCTGGACAAGTTACCTCAACTCTGTGAGCCTCAGTTTGCTCATCTGAGGAATGACCACAGCAAACAATGTCTACCTCACAGGATTACGGTGATGGACAGATTGAAAACAGGAATGACACAGGCACGGTGTGGTACCAAGCCCATCGCTGTCTTTGATCTCTGACTGGCTGCCACACCTTCCCTAATTGTACTGTGTCCATTTCCCCCAGTACAATGAGTTCCTGAAGGGGGATCGTGTCTTCTTCACTAAGGCATATGCCTCGCCCTGGTTCACACTTTCTTTCATTTCTTTTCTTTTGAGGCAGGATCTGGCTCTGTAGTTCAGGCTGGTCCTGAACTCACTATGGAGCCTAGACCGGCCTTGAATTCACAGTAATCCTCCTGCCTCAGCTCCCTAGTGGTGGGATTACAGGCATGTGCCACCACGCCCAGTTTATGTGGTGCTGGGGAATTGAACTGAGGACCTTTGTGCTTGCTAGGCAGGCGCTTTAACTACTGTGCCATTCCTCCAGCCGCTGACCTCCTCCCCACTCTCACCCCAGTGGTGCCACTCCCATCCTGCTCCCTGAAATGGGCCCCAAATCCCTTCACATACCAGGGAGTCCCATGTGCCTCACCATGGCAAGGAGCCAAGGCTGTTGGGTAAAAAGAAACAAAATGAAGCTTTCTCTCTCTCTCTCTCTCTCTTTTTTTTTTTTTTTTTTTTTTTGGTGGGGTGAGACAGGGTCTCAGCCGCAGCAGAGACAGGATTTCATTCCTGCCGGCAGCAGTGGTGCCCCGCGTGAGGGGAGCAGGATGTAGGCCCGGCCTCTCCCCACCGGTGGCCCTGGGCCTCCGGGTCATGTCGCCTCGCCCAACGCTGCGGTGGATCTCCGCGTACGCCTGTCTGTATGTGTTCGCCTGTATTTCCTACAAGTAGAATTGCTCAGGCAAAAAGTACTCATGTTTTGAATTTTAGTCAATTGCTCCAGATCACTTTCCCAAAGATTGTAGCAATTGGTAGGCTCACTCTTCCTGGTGTTACTGTTTGAATCTTTGCCAGCGTGCCTGGGGGAAACATGGCTTCTCCGGGCTGTTAGCGCAGCTATTTCCCTGAGGGGCAGGATCCTCTGTAAGCAGTTTAACCACTCACAATCAACTTCTATATATTGGATGAATTTTGCCGTTTTTAAAAATTATTTTCCTCCTACTTACATCTTTTTATTTTTGGAACAGGGCTCTCCCTCTGGTCCTGAGCTCACAGTAATCCTCCTGCCTCAGCCTCAGCCTCCCTCATGCTGGGATTACAGACATGCACCACCATGCCCAGATCCTCCTAGTTACTTCCTAGGATAGTTTTTTTTTTTTTTTTTTTTTTTTTTTTTTTTTTTTTTTTTTTTTTTTTTTTTTTTTTTTTTTTTTTTTTTTTTTTTTTTTTTTTTTTTTTTTTTTTTGTCTTCATCTTTTGTGAGCTTTGGTTTTACTCTTGTGCAGTTCTGGGAGGGAACTCAGGGCCTTGCACATGGTAGGCAATCCCTCCGCCCCCAGCTTTCAACCCTTCGTTTTATGTGGAGCTATTTTTCTTTAGTCTGTTATTTTGAGTTTGTTTATAGTGTCATTTGCCACTGAGAAAAGTTTATTTTTTGTGCAGTCAAACTTGTCAAAACATCATAGTGTTTTAAGGAAAAGAAATTAATTTCTAAGAGAGACACATTTTAATTTAGTAGTGTGATTTCAACATGCATGTTGATTTTGCCCTCTTACCATATGCTTTACTATTCTAAGTAATGTGAAAAATAGAAAACAACAGGTCAGTTAAGACATTAAACTTTGTTTGACTGCTTCGTTTCAGATGACTCGCCATCCAGAAGAGGAGGAGGAGGAAAGGGCCTACTGTGTGCCAGGCGTAGCGCCACCTTCTGCACACCCCTGATCTCCTTTGATACTGGCAACAGTCTTTGGAGAGGGAGGCTTATGTTTTATTGAAATATGATTCACATCTACTCTTCTATTTATTATTATTTTGCAGTGCTGGGAACTGAATGACGGGCTTTGCACGTGGTAGGCAGGTGCTGCTCCACCACTGAGCTACATCTCCAGAACCAAGTGGACAGGTGGTGCTGGGCATGTAGCTCAGGGATTAGCGCGCTTGCCTAGGAAGAGCAAGGCCTCAGGTTTGATCTCCCAGTCTCGTGTATTAGCTGAATGTTTTGGCACATGCCTGTAATCTCAGCACTGAGGAGGCTGAGGCAGGAGGACTGCTGTGAGTTTGAGGCCAGCCTGGACTACAGAATTAGACCCTGTCTTAAAAAAAAAAAAAAGTGGACAAGAGTAAATTTTTTTAGTGTAGCCACAAAGTCTCAAAAAAAAAAAAAAAAACCTTCTCAGTGCCTGGTACACTCCTTGGCAGTCTTTTATTTTTGGACAGGATCTCACTCTGTAGTCCAGGATGGTCCTGAAATCACTACATAGCTCAGACTGACCTTGAACACAACATGGCAATCCTCCTGCCTCAGCCTCTTAAGTGTTGGTATTAGAGGCACGTACCACTACACCCAGCTTATATGATGCTGGGGAATGAAACTGAGAGCTGTGGGCTTGCTAGACAAGCACGCTAACTGCTGTGCTGTCCCTACAGCTCCCTTGACACATAGTCTTCACTGAATGAAGACCCCTAGACAAGAAATCTCGGCCAGGCCCAGTAACCCAGGCCTCTAATCCCAGTAGTTTAGGAGACTGAGTCAGGAAGATCACAAGTTTGAGCCCAACCTGGGCAATTTAGCAAGACCCTGTTTTAAAAAGGGGGGTGCTGGAGGAATAGCTCCGCAGTTAAACACTTGCCTAGCAAGCTTAAGGCCCTGGGTTTGATTCCTCAGCCCCACGTAAACCAGGTATATAATGGTACATGCCTGTAATTCCTGCACTCAGGAGGCTGAGGCAGGAGGATTGCTGCGAGTTGGAGGCCAACTTGGGCTACATAAGAGTTCAGAACCAGACTGGACTCCAGAGCAAGACCCTGTCTCAAAAAAGAAAGAAAGAAAAGAAAAGAAAAAAAAGAAAAAAGAAAGAAAGGAAAAAAGAAAAGGGTTGGGGCTGTAGTTCAGTATGAAGGCCCTGGACTGATCCCCACTACCATACACACACACATGCACACAACAACAACAACAACAGATGTGTTGGAAATAGAGCCAGGATTAAAATAAAGAATCTAAGATAGGTTAAAAAATAAACAGGGGCAGAGGAATGGCCCAGTGGTTAAAGCACTTGGCAAGCTAAATACCTGAGTTTGATTCCCCAGTACCACATAAACCAGGCATGGTGGCACACGCCTGTAATCCCAGCACTCCATAGGCTGAGGCGGGAGGATTTCCAGATTGCCGTGAGTACAAGGCCAGCCTGGGCTGCATAGTGAGTTCAGGACCAGACTGGCAAACAAACAAAAAACCCCAACAAATTGCTTGGACAGTATGTTTCATGTTCTCAAGCCACTTAGCGCCAGAAAGAACTGGTCTTCCCTGTGGACACTCTCTGGGACAGTCTCACAGATCTCAGCGTGGTCCCCGTCCCCTGAATGGGCCGTGCAACCTAAGGCCTCCTGTAGGTGCGTGTGATGGCTCGGGAGAGCGCCACCCACTCCGTCCACATTCCGTCTTCAATGAAGTAAGCCAGCAGAGTCCTCAGCAGGCAACTATGTCTGGTTTCTGGTCCATCCAGTGCTCCCACTGCAGCCTAGGCACCCACGTTCCCAGGGTGTGCAGGCCGGCCAGAGCTCCTGGAGCAGAATGCACGTTGGGCAGGAACCTAGGTCTGGAAACATTCCATCCGTGCTTTCACTGTCTGTATCTGAAGTTTGGCATCACATCCCTTGTGCGAAGACCGTAATCCACATATTATTAGCAATTCCTGTATCTTTCGTACCCATTAAAATTGGATATTTTTGGTTATTGCAGATAGCTTGAAATATTTTTTCTGATTATCACTTTGGAAATAGACTGTTTTTTAGACCAGCTGCTAGATCTTATTTATTTATTTATTCACTTACTTATTTATAGACAGGATCTGACTCCATAGTACAGGCTGGTCCTGAACTCACTGTGCAGCACAGGCTAGCCTAGGACTCACGGCAAGCCTCCTGCCTCAGCCTATGGAGTGCTGGGATTACAGGCGTGTGCCACCATGCCAGCTTCATGTGGTGGTGGGGAATTGAACTCAGGGCCTTGCGCTTGCAAGGCAAGGGCTTTAACTGTTGTGCCATTCCTCCAGCCCCAGCTCTGAAAGATTGACATATGTTGGCCAAGGTCACATAGCTAGGAAGACGCAGGGAAAGGGTGTGTACCCAAAACTGCCTTGTCTAGCACGTGTGCTGTCCACGGTGACATCCCAAAGCCCTTTGTTCCTCACCTATGTTGAATTCCAGTGACGCTGAGAGTGTTCAGTCCTTCTGGGGGATTGGGGCCAGCCGTGCCAGCCCTGTCCCCAGCCCCTCCCCCAGCCCCTGTCCAGAGCTGACTCCAGCTGACCCCCGCTGGGGACCCAGGTGGAAGGGGAGCTGGGAGCTGAGCCTGGGCTGCCCACCCCACCAGCACCACTCCTACCTTTTTTTTTTTCTCGAGATTGCAGGGCAGCACGGCCTGCTAATTGTGTTTGCTCTGATCTCTGCTGTCTGCGCTCAGCACGCGTCCACACCCCCTCCCACGGAAGCGGAGGGCATGTTGTGCCTTTGGAGGAAACATAATTAAGGCGATTCAGCATCTTCCTCAAAGGACGTGTTTCCTCCACGCAGGAGCAAATGGTTTTGGAGCTGCTTTAAAGTGTTTGAGGTTTGGTTCTGTGATACTCACAGCTGTTCGCTCTGGAGGAGGCTAAGTGAGAAGAACAGAAGGGAAAAGCATTTTTTAAATATTTTTTGCCTAGGATCTGGAACAAGAGCGGAGAAGTAACCAACTCAGGAGTAGATACCACTTGTTTTGTGATTTTGAGGCAGGCTTGTTCCCTTCCTGAGCCTCACTTACCACATTTACTTATTTTTTTGTGGTACAGGGAATCCAACCAAAGGCAAGTGCTGTACCAGTGAGTTACACGTCCAGTTCTGCAATTTGTTTGTTTCTTTTTGTTTTGTGGTAGTGGGGGTTAAACCCAGGGCCTTTACACTGAGTGATATCCCCAACCCATTTTTTTGAGACAGGGTCTTGCTATGTAGCTCAGGCTGGTCCGGAACTCACTGTGGAACCCAGGCTGTCTTTGGATTTACAGTAATTCTCCTGCCTCAGCCTCCCGAGTGAGTGTTGGGATCCCAGGCATGGTGCTTATGTGGTGCTGGGGAATCAAACTCCATTCCTCCAGTCCTTCCTCCCCACCCTGCCCATTTTTATTTCTGGTTTTGAGACAGGGTCTCATTAAGTCGCTAAGTTACCCAGGCTGAGCACATACTTTGAATCTTGGTGCTTCAGCCTCTCGGAGTGCTGAATTATATAGGCCTTTACCACTGGGTTCGAATTATAGATTTTTAAAAAACAAACAACTGGAATGTGTGCTCCGTGGTAGAGTATTTGCCTAGCATGCAAAAGGCCCTGGGGTTGAATCCCAGCATCCCAAAACAAACACATAATAAAACAACTCAGCAATGTTTTTGGGAGAGCACCATGGACTCAGAATTCTTAGAAGTACCAGTCAAGTCTCAAGGGGTACCCTGACTCAAATTAGGCTGGGAAACCTTTACTTTGAATGTTTTTTATTTTATTGTTATTTTCAGTATTTTGAGACAAGGTTTCATATGTGGTTCATATGTGGCCTAGGCTGGCCTCAAACTTGAGATCTCTCATTTTAGTACTGAGTACTGGGATTATAGGTTTAAATCACAACACCCAGTTGCCTTTTTTTTTTCTTTGTTTGAAATAAAATCTCACTCTGTAGTCCAGACTGGTCCTGAACTCATTATGTAATGTAGGCTGGCCTCAACCATACAGCAATCCTCCCATCTCAGCCTCTTGAGTGCCAGGACTACAGGTGTGTGCCATTATGTTCAATTTATGTACTACTGAGGAACTGAACCCAGGGCCTTGAGTTTGCTAGGCAATCACTTAACCACTAAGCTATGCCCCAGCCCGTAAATGATTGAAAAAAAATTTTTTTGCAGGGGACTGGAGGAAAACTCAGCACTTACATGCTTCCCTAGCAAGCCTAAGACCCTGGGTTCAATTCCTCAGCACCACATAAAATGGACATCATGGCACATGCCTATAATCCCAGCACTCTAGAGGTTGTGGCAGGAGGATTGCTGTGTGTTTAAGGCCACTCAGGTCTACTTTAGTGAGTTCAGGACCAGCCTGGACTGCAGAGGAGACTCTGTCTCAAAAAAAAAAAAAACTAAATAAATAAAATTATTTATAGAATTTTAGAGTCAGAAGTAACAACTCTAGTAACTTCTTTTTCTCTTTTTATTTTCAGTACCCTGGGGATCAAACTCAGGACTTCACACCACAGCCTAGGCAACCCTGAGCTGCATCCCCAGCCCAGTATCTTCCTTTTTTTTTTTTTTTTTTTTTTGAGATAGCGTCTCACTCTGTAATCCAGGCTCGTCCTGAACTTACCATGAAGCCCAGGCTGGCCTTAGACTCACGGCATTCCTGCCTCAGCCTCTCAAGTGCTGGGATTACAGGCGTGCATCACCACACCTGCCTTATGATACTGGGGAACTGAACACAGGGCTTTGCGCTTGCCAGGCAAGTGCTTTAACCACTGTGCCATTTCTCCAGCCCAATATTAAACTATTTAATTAAAAGGAAATCAGAGATATTTAGGTCATCTTAAATAAACAATCTGCATGCATGTGTGAGAGTATTTTTGTAAAATGACACTTAGCAATAGAATTGTCAAAAAGCGAAACTGCCCTCCCAAAAAAAGCCTGTTCCAGTTGGTACCTGTCCTGGTAGTGCATCCAGGGACATTTCTCCACACCCAGACAATATTGGTTATTTTCAGTCTTAGAATTCTGTAAGGTGGTGGGTGAAAAAAATCAGCTCTTAACATTTAGAAATTATTTTTCAAATCGATTTTTATTTCTGCACAAAATCCAGAAGTTCTTTATATTTCAAAGCAAGTATCTGAGGTTTTAGAAGGATGCTTAGTGAGAGACTGAGGCAGGAGGATTGCTGAGTCCAAGGCCGTCCCGGGCTCCATAGTGAGCTCAGGATCAGTGTGGGCTACAGATACCCTGTCTTTAAAAATAAAATAAAAGGATGCTTAGGAATTGCAAATGAACTTGTCAATTAATCATTCCAGAAATTTCCCTTGGATTCCAGAGACTATTAAAATGTCTTTTCTTTGGAGACATGAGTGCTGCTCTATTCGCAATTCCTGAAGGCTAAACTTGGAAGCAAGTACTCATGTATGATTATTTTTTCCCATGGCACTCTTTAGAGTTATATCCTGCCTGTCAGCTTGGCTGGGTTGCTGTGGGAGTCGCTGGGTGGGATTGTCAAGCAATTAGACTGGTGGGCGTGTGCTTTCCCTGCTTCTCTCTGCTCAGTTCAGCGTGAGAAAGAGACTACTCCCAGCCAGATTATTCTCTGTAACGAGACCACAGGGACATGCACACAGGAGGAAAACTCTCCAGCCATAAAAGGCTTGTGAGCTTGAGGGGCACAGGGGGAGAAAAGCAAAGAACCATCTTTTCAGGGCCATTTGCTGGGGCTGGTGCCAGGCTGGCCGTGGTCCTGCTCTCTTTTCAGCTTGGTTTTGGGACAGTGATCCCTACCTCACCCTTTATGCTTTCCTAATGCTTCTTTCCTTGGAAGTTAGGATCTCCACGGGTCCTGCTCAGTCCAATAAGGGTTAATGTTATTTCTTTTATGATTAGAAAAATAGCATCAAGCTGAAAGGCATGGGCCCCAGAGCCAGGTGACTGTCTTGGGATCCCAGCACCCTCATTCTTCAGATGTGAGCTGTTGGACACGTTACTATCCTGTCTGTACTGGTTCCTCACAGCATGGTGAGGCAGTGCACTTCTGTGATCCCCAGCATGCTGAGAGGCCGAGACAAGAGGATCTCAAGTTCAAGCCTAGCCAGGGTAATTTGGCAGCTGTTGTGGTTTGGATCTGGAATGTCCCCTAGAAGTCTCATGTATTTGGATGTTATGGATTATCTATGGAACCATGTGCTGGTAGGAGATGGGGGCCTGGTCTGGAGGGGTGGATGATGGGTGTGTGATGGAAGGCAGGGGTTTGATGGATTATAAATTACAGGCATGTGGCAGATTAGGTGCTTAAACCTGGAAGGGACAAACACTGAGGCTGGATCCACAAGAGGCAGATCACTGGGACAGGACCTGGTAGGGCATATGCTCCTTTCTCCCTTCCTTGGCTTCCTGTTTGCAATGCCATGAGGGGCTGCCTCCACCTCTGCCTCCACCATGTGCTCCCACTGCTGCAGGCTGCTGGTGAATGGACTGTGACCTTCTGAACTGTGAGCCAAAATCAACTGTCCCTCCCCTAATTTGTGTACACTGGGGATTTGGTCCCAGCAACAAAAAAGTAACTAAGATGACAACTTAGCAAGACTGAATCTCAAAGTCAAAAATAAAAAAGGGCTGGGAATGTAGTTCAAGCCCTAGGTTCAGTCTCCAGTGCTGCAAATTAATTAATTAAAATGGGGATGAGCCAGGTATAGTATTATAATCTCAGCTACTCAGGAGGCTGAAACAGAAAGATTTCAAGTTCAAGACCAGCATAGGCAAATTAGCAAGTCTCAAAAAAAAAAAAAAGAGAGAGAAAACTGAAGATGTAGCTTAGTAGCAGAATACCTTTGGGTTCAATGTCTCCTACTGCAAAAGATAAATAAATAATAAATAAAAATAAAATTGGGCCAATAAAGCATAGACCTCATGGATCGGCTGGGAGATGCCACATGGAAAGAATTCTTGACGATGCTGCCCCGTAGCCACTAAGCTCTTGTGGGCAACTGGCTCTGTTGGGGATTTTTGTTTTATTTTGTTTTTTGTGCATATTACTCTTAGTAGAGGTATCTCAGCCCTCTGAGCCTCATCAGCCTGTGCATCCATAAAATGGGAATGATAAAGTGGGTGTGGCGGCCCATGTCTGTCTGTCATCCCAGCACTCCAGAGGCTGAGACAGGAAGATTGTTGAGTTCAAGGCCATCCTGAGCTCTATAGTGAGTTGGACTAGCCTGGACTAGAGTGAGAACCTGTCTCAAGAAGAAAAAGATTTTTAAAAAATGGGGTGCTGGGGGCTAGAGGAATGGCTCAACCTAGCAAGCAGTAAGCCAAGCCCTAAGTACCTAAGTTCAATTCCCTAGCACCACATAACCTGGGCATGGTGGTGCACACCTGTAATCCCAGCACTTGGGAGGGTGAGGCAGGCAGAAAGACTGTCGTGAATCCAAGGCCAGCCTGGGCTACAGAGCGAGACCCTGTCTCAAAAAAAAATAACTAAGAAAAAGGAATATGTTTCCCCTTTTAAAAGACCATGGTGAATAATTAATTAAGGAATCATTTAAGTGCTGTGCTTAAGGTGGCAGAGGAGGAGGACGAGGGTCTCGTCCCTTTCCTGGCACCATTTGCATCACGGAGCAAGGGCAGCCCGAAAGTGTTCACAGGAGCACTGTGTCTGCCGCCCTGGGGACCCGGCGACAGGGACAGACAGGCCTGTGGAGGGTAGCAGGGCCAGCAGAGGGCGCTCTCTATGCCTCTTCCTGCACCGAGATCAGAACGCAGGGGGATCTGGGCATCTCGGAAATAGTCCTCATTTCTGTCCCCTTCTTTGTCCCACATTGCTGCCTGGAGTTGGGCCCCACACGTGTTGCAACGGCCTCCTGCTGGCTGCCCCCACTGCTCTGCAGAGCCTTGTCTTCCTCTGGCCTATACCTTCTCTCTGGGTTTCCTGCACGTTGCACGTGAATTATTTCAATTACTATCTATTACGTACCTTTCTTTCTTTTTCTTTTCTTTTCTTTCTTTCTTCTTCTTCTTTTTTTTTTTGAGACAGGTCTCACTCTGTAGCCCAGGTTGGTCCTGAACTCACAATGGAGCCCAGGCTGGCCTTGGACTAAAGGCAATCCACCTATCTCAGCTTCCCTAGTGCCAGGATTACAGGTGTACTCAGGGCCTTGTGCTTGCTAGGCAAGCACTTAAACTGCTGTGCCATTCCTCCTGTTCTCTTTCTTTTCTTTTTTTTCCTCTGTGTATGACTCTGGGTTTTTTGTTTTCTTTTTTTTTTGAGACAGGGTCTTGCTCTGTAGCCCAGGCTGGTGCTGAACTCACTATTGTAGCCCAGGCTGGCCTTGGACTCAGTCAGAACAATCTGCCTGGCTCAGCTTCCCACATGCTAGAATTACAGGCAAGCACCACTACGCCCAATTTATGTGGTGCTGGGGAATCAACTCAGGTACTTAGCGCTTGGTAAGCAAGTGCTTTAACGCTGAGCCATTCCTCCATTCCAGCTCTGTTTTATATTACTTTATGTCTTTGAGAAGGACTTCCTGTGTGTGCAGGCATCCACCTAGTCCTGGGTAGACCGGTGCACAAAACAGACAACCGTGGAGGAGATGGGCGGCAAATAAAATAAAAGCAGGACATCAGGTAAGTGCTAAGAAAAATAGGAATCAGAAAGTAGAGGGAGAGGGAGGGAGAGTGGGAGCGGGATCCCCTGGGAGGAGACATGGAGTGAAAAACCCACACACAGGAAGTGAGGGGGAAACAGGCTCGGAGAAATGGGGAGTCTGGCCCAGGGGTTCACAGCCAGGGCCACACAGTTCTGTTCTTGGTTTCCTGCTGCCTCTGAGTTTTTTCCTCAGAGAATCAACACAGGCTCCCCAGTGCCAGGGGAGTGGCCCCTGTGGCCATGAGGACTGCCTGGGGTGAGAGCCAGCTGCCCCCCTACAGGCTCACTGGCAGCCCTGGTCACCACTCCGGGAATTTCCTGAGGGATCCCGAGCCTGGCCCCAACCCCCTAGTCTGGCCCAGAGGAAATTGCAAAGGGAGGTGTGGGCATATATATTAGGAGTCTCTGTGCCTCCCAGGGAGCATGTCTCTGGGCTCCAGGACACAGAGCAGAGAAGGGGAGACTTCAAAGAGAGGGAAGGGCCATGGCAGAGGTACTGAGATTTGGGCCTGCGGACCAACTGGGCTTTTGTCCCTAAAGGACTGCAGTTTGCATCTACCCCAGCTCCCTAGGTGACTCTCATGCTCCCTGCCCACACTCCAGTGGACACAGGAATCAGAGAGCTGGAAAGAGCACTGGACTAGGAACCAGGAAGCCCCAAATCTCAGATTTGTCACTAAATTCCAATGACTGGTTGGTTAATAATAATCAGAACAAGGGTGGGGACATAGGTCAGCCATTAAAGAACTTGTTTAACAAGCCTAGGCACCACATAACCCTGGCATAGTAGTGTGTGCCTGTAAAGCCAGCTCTCAGGAGGCTGAGGCAGGAGGATTACCATGTGTTCGAGGCCAGCCTGAGCTATGTAATGACAGCCTACTTCAAAAATTAATTTTAATAACCAGAGCAAAAAGTAGATGAGATGATGTGCCGTTAGGCTAAACTTCCTATGTGTGTGATCTCATGTCTCATAGTCCTGTCCCTCTTTTTCAAACAAGGAAACTGAAGCTCAGAGAGATTAAGTCATCAGACCACAGCCACACATCCAGGAAGTGGTAAAACTGAGAATCGAACCAAGTGGTCTGGTTCTAGAGCCCAGATTCCTCTATCCAAACCTTCATGGGCTCCTCTTTCCGATCTCACTTTCTCCATCCCTAAATTAACAGGGACGGTACACTTCTACTCCGAAGACCAGAACCTTGCAGCTCTGGCAATCTATGTGGTAGGCAGCATTATCTGCACTGCCAGGCCCTGGGAATACAGAGATCAGCAGGGCTTCGCCTCTAGCCTCATGTTATAAACTCCTTGAGACTAGAAAATAACATCCTAATTATTTTTGAAGGCACCATACCACACACTACAGCGATGTGTAAGAAGCAGGCCCTCAAAATATTTGGACATGTTTCCTTGGAAGTCATCGATAATTGAGGTCCTGTCACTACCCTTGCAAGAGGAAGTCATTTCATTTTGAATGTCTGTTCTTCACGTACAGAGTCGTAATATGTTGTAGCACTTTCCGCGCAGTGGTTACTGGTTGGCATTAAAACAAACCAACAAAACTGCTCTGTAAATACAGTTCCCGTCCTTGAGGTGGCCTTCACCCTTGCCCCCAGCTGGTGAGAGGCTCCACTGTACCCTTGTCTCTGGTCCCCAGATCAAAGCTGGGAACTTATTTTCACCCTGGAGGTAGACAGCAAACTTGCCCAAAACAATAGAGAAAGACTGAAGGGGCTGACCCCTGTGCGTCCCTGCTCCTCCCTGGCATGGTGTCCCCTCTGTCTAGACAGCACTCTCAAGCCACAGCCTGTCTGGTGCCCAAGCATGTCCCAGAGGCAAATCCCGACACAGTACGCAGTTACCACTCTTTAGAAAACACAAGCCGGGTGGCACCTCTGAGCAGACAGACTCTAGGGAATGGCAGTGGCTGGGTGGTGGCTTCTTCCATAAATGTATCCATCCTCCCATCCATTTTTCCATCTTTGGTTGAATGCTTACAATGTGTGAAGCACACTGAAGCAGAGCTTAGCTGGGCGTGGTAACACACGCCTCTAATACCAGCACTCGGGAGGCTGAGGCAGGAGGACTGCTGTGAGTTTGAGGCCAGCTGAAGGTAAAGAGTGAGACCTTGTCTCAAAGAAAAAAAAATTAAATGATTATCATCTGAACATGTCATCAACAGAAAAAAATTTAGTGCTCTCCACGTGTGCACATGTGTATGCATGTATGCAGTGTCGGGGACCGAACCCAGAACTTTCACCTCTTCATTCTTTTTCAAAACACACACAAAATTTTTTTTTTTTAAATTTTCAGACAGAGTCTTGCGATGTCGTGCAGCCTGGGCTTGAGCAGTCTCCAGCCTTGGCCTCCTAGTGTGCTGGGATGACAGGCAGGCACCAAAGCCCAGCCACATCAGTGCTCCTCTGTGTTCCCCCCCCCCCCTTTTTTTTGAGACAGGCTTTAGGCACAGTCATCCTCTTGCCATAGCCTCCCCAAGTGTCAGGATTACAGGTATGTGCCACCACACATAGCTTTATGTGGTGCTGAGAAATCGAACTCAGAGCCTTAGTGCCTGCTAGGTGACAGCTCTAACAGCTGTGTCCTTCTTCTGGTCCTCTGTTCCTTGCTTTAAACCAAGCCTCTGGAATCTAGCGTGTGCAATGCACACACTCACGGCCGGTCTCTGTAAAAGCCAGCCCTACCACACACCACCAGGTGTCCCACATTGCTGTACTAAGTGCAAGGCGGACCTGGAGGGCAGGCTTGGCGTTCAGGGGACCAGAAGAGGAGAGGAGGAGAGGAAGCCCCAGGCGTGGGGGGCCACTCACCCCGGCAGGTGCCCGCGGCTGAGGATGCTGCTCAGGTAACCTTCGGCCTCACCATCCACCGTTCCTCCTTGTCCAGTGCGGGCGGGCACGGAGTCCTTCACCTTGGCCTGGCTCTCCTTCACACACCGTTCCAGCAGGGCCTCGGCCAGCAGCAGCTTCCACGAGTCATCTGAAATCAACACCCGCCCCCCCCCCCCCCCCCCCCCCCCCCCCCCCCCCCCCCCCCCCCGCGGGACTCCCTGTGCGAGCTGGCTGCCCTGGCTGTCTTAGAGGCGCGGGGTGCTTCTGCAGCGTTCCATTTACTTATTTCTTCATCTTGGCGTCCAACAGCTGACACAGGCGGCTTGGGGCGGGGCTCCCCAGTTCAAAGGCCAGCAGGGCGGGGCCTGGAGGGAGGGCCCGGGTCGCAGGCTGGGGGGGTGGTGGTTGGACGCAGGGACTGAGGACATCGCTGGAGACACACCTGGAAAGTACTGCCAGCCAGAACCGCCCCCCCCCCCCCCCCCCCCCCCCCGCCCCAGGTGGGCTGGCCTGCGAGATCCGGGCGCTCTGGGAGCAGGAGGGCGGCAAGGCCGAGCCCAGCCTGGACAACTCAGGGACTTGGCAAGACCCTGTCTCAAAAAAGGCCCTGGGCTGTACTGATGAAAGAAAAAAAAGGAAGAGAGGAAGGAAAGATAGATCATAGGTTGCGAGCCCAGACTCAAGACTACAGGCAAACTTTTTGTAGTCGGGAGACTCCCGGGGGACAGGAAGTGGCACCCTGCCTCCAAAGAGCATAGGTCCCCACCAGAAAGGGCCAGGCAACCCCTTTGTGTCAAGGAACCGGCCGCTGGTGCTCGAGTCCCAGCCACCTCATGGTGGAGAGGTCCAGCTCCAGGTCAGGACTCCAGAGCACCACCCAAGGGGCAGCGGGTCCCTGCAGGGCGAGGGTGCGAACAGTCTTCCTGGCTTCCTGGGGACCTGACTGCCTGACTGGGAGCTTGTGGGACCAGCCCCAAGTCCCAGGGAGACCGGGACAGGAGGGGCATTCAGATAGCTCGGGCTGTACATTTCTCCTGGTGGCTCTGGGCAAGTCCTGCCCAGCTGGCTCTGAGCTAGCCCGGAGCTGCCCTCGATGGTCACCAGAACCGGCTTTCCCTGGAGAGAGAGAGATAGAGGGGTGTGCGTGCATGCATGGTATGTGTTGGGAACTGAGCCCAGGGCCTTCATACTGAGCTACATCCCACTGGTCTTTTTACTCTTTGGTTTTAAAACAAAGTCTCACTAAGTCACTAATTTGCCCAGACTGGGCTCCCGTTCGCTGCCCTCCTGCCTCAGCCTCTCTGAGTGCTGGGCCTACAGGCCTGCACCAGCAGGCCCAGTGTTTTGGAACATCTCCTGACCAACCACTCCCTGTTCTGGTGCAAAGTGCCAGGCCCGGACCCGTTACGGCTCTGGACACATGCCGACACAGAGTAGTCCCAAACTCCGCTGCTGTTCGCGTGCCTTGCTGGGGGATCTTGTCCAAGCACAGGCTCCGACGCCCACTGGGCACTTCTCACTGGCCCCCGAGGGTGCACACGCTGCTGGTGAGGGGCTTACAGTGTGAGCAGTGCAGGTCCAGACCAAAGCGTGTGGACACACTCCTTTCAACCTCCCTCCCGTGCCTTGCTGCGTACGCAGTAGGCGCCCAGTAAGTGCACGTGGACTCCAAATGGTGTGCCTGATTCTGGAGCTCTCTGTGGCCGGGCAACTCTGCATATCAGCCTGCGTTGGGCTACTCACAGGCTGACGGAGGCTTCAGAGCCCCAGGACCTCTGGAGGAACCCCAAAGAACCAGGCACGCAGAAGGTCGACCAAGTGCAACCTGAGTCCTGGGCTTAGCCACATATGGAGTTTTTACATTTCTAATGAAACTTTTGAGTCACACTGAAAGAGGAGAAAGTAGTGGGACGAAGTTGAATGTTTTCTTGAATAAAATAAATTCAAAGGACTATGATTTGAGCTAGGGGTGTGGTCCAGTGGTTAGAGCTCTTGCCTAGTGCGTGCCTGGCCCTGGGTATAAAGCTAGGAGTGATGGCGTACACCAGTCATCCCAGTACTCAAGAGGCTGAGGCAGGAGTATACAAAATCTCATAATCCCTTTGGGAAACTTCCCAATACACATATTTTTGCTTAAGAGCCTGAGTCTGACTCCTTTTGACAGTGTGAGGCTGTTGCAAAATCCACAAAAATCCCAACACAGGGGCTCTGGAAGGGGAACTCTTTGGATCTATACAAGGAAAAAACTATTTTTAGCTATATTTGTGACAATTAAACACTGCTTTGAGGCAAAAGAAAAGCAGAAATCTACAGAGTAAAAAACTAGAAGCATGTACAATAACCATAGTATAAGCTGTGCTCTGGAAACCGGTAACAATGGTAAACATCTTCCATGGGTGTCTAAGAAGCCTAGTCCTGCTGCTTATGGAAATCCTCAGGCACCAAGCAGATTTTACTGACCATCTACTGTCTGTGCCAATCACACTCTCAAGAGTCCGAAGCCAGGGCGGTGGTGCGATACCAGACGCAGGAAGCTGAAGTGGGGAGACTGCATATTATAGACCAGCCTGGGCTACGCAGCAAGTCTGAGCCCAGCCTGAGCTAGTGTGAGATCCTGTCTCACAAAACACATACACAAGAAAAACATTTTGAGAAATATGTAAGGATGTATGTAGGATGCAGTCCTCTGATCCCATGCCACTCACCCTGCAAAACAAATAAATCAAGATTATGCAGCAGTTTCCCCCTCACCCCCCCACGCATACATTTAACTACAGTTTCATTTTTGGAGGTTTTGGTTACCCAGACAGTCAAGATCTAAAAGTCCTAAATGGGAAATTCCTGAAACAAGCAATTCTTAAGATGTAAACTGTATGCTATCTTGACTAGTGCAATGAAACATCCCCCCACCCTACCTGGAGACTCAAATCACCCCTTGATCCAGGGTATGCACATAGTACTTGTTACCTACCTGCCAGAGGCAGAGGAACAGAGCCTGGAGTCACCAGACCAACTGTCTTGTGAGAGTGTTGACATGTGTTCAAGTTGCTTTATCTTAATTAGCAATGGACCCAAAACACAGGCGTAGTGACGCTAATACAAGCAGAATAACTGGGGGCCACGGGCCCTTTCTCTTCCACTTGCTGCAGGGCCCTTCCCTTTGCTCATCACTCCCCTGAGCTCACTGGATCCTAGCAACAGCCCAGGGGCCAAGCCCAACCCCCTAGGACCTACCATAAGGCCAGGAAGTGTGGTCATGATAAGCGAAATTCCAACTAGGATCCCCATACCTGTCCATTTCCTGGAGCTCACTAAAGGTTCATATATAGGGACTGCATCCTGGGCATACAATTATAATGGAATAAATTATGAGACATGCCTAAAAACTGGGAAAAAGGGATTTAAATTCAAACAAACCCCTTTCTGAGAGGATGCCATACCACACTGTTGGTGGCACTCAGCGCGCTCCTGCCTTCATAAACTTCACTGTCCACCTTGCCAAGTGGGCACACCTCTAATTCAAGAGTCCTGACCCAGGGGCCCTTCTGCAAGCGGCTCTGAGCCTCGGACCAGCCTCACGACACCTTCCTGGACACTCAGGATGGAGCACTACCAGTAGAACAGGCAGGTATGCTCGCAGGCAAAACAAGCAAAACGCGCTCCGAGGACCACGACTGATAGGCTCCCGACCACCCTCAGACCTCAATGCCATGTGGTCAACTGAATCAATCTGTGTTTACAAGATGGCACCTAGCATACAGAATTCCCACGCCAAGGGCCTCTCACGTGCCTCCTCGATATGTGAGATGCCTGGCCGTCTGCCTACCAGGTCAGCACGACTCACAGCAGACATCACGTGGGTGTTTCCAAGAACACAGAGACCAGTGATCAGCACTCACATACGTAGTTGCCCTTGAGTTCTGGTCACACTCTGTACAACTTTGCTTCCAAACAGTTTGGAAGAGAACTCGCCGACCCTTTCGTTCTCGGCATTTATGGCTCTTTGGACTTCTTGCACTTCCCTCTTGCAGACTGGAGGGAGGGATCAGGTTCTCCTTTGGATTCTGATTCGCCGAAGCTGTCGTCATCGCCATCACACACCTCAAAGTCATCCTATCATCCTACAAGCAGCAGTAGCAAAAAACTCAAGCCATTTGTCTTTACGACAGAAGAGCTGAGCAACAGTTCTATCGAATGACTTGTGTGTGTGCATGTGTGTGTGCATGTGCGTGTGTCTCTGTGCATGCAGGAGGGTACTGGGGCCTGAACTGGTCCTACCACTGAGCTATATCCGCAGTCTCTTCTTTTTTTTAAATTTCTAAATAGGGTCTCTCTGAAGTTGCCCAGGCAGAACTCAAACATTCAATTCTCCCGAAGTCTCCCAAAATGCTGGGAACACAGGCTGGCTACACATTATAATTTATAAGAAAGTTGGTAGCCTTAGTAAGACAGATTTTATAGTTCACCGATCTTAATGCTACTCAATAATAAATCTGGGGGACAATCCTCCTCCTGGATATTGGGAGCTTTTACTCCTCTATCCGTTATTTCTAAATAAAGACCTATTATTCTAAATAGTAATAATAATAATAATAATAAATCTATATAATTCTGCAATTGCTTTTCTAAAAATGAGTAACAAAAGTTACAATAAGACAAATAAAAAGAACCACTAGTAATTTGTAAATATTCGCACTGGAAATATGAAAGTGCATGTTTGTGTACACTCAGACACAGGTATATATTGAATAAAGGTAAAATAAAAAAATCATTTAATCATATTGGCAAACAATAGCAGAAGCATAGCAAACTTTATGGAATAAAAGCTAGATGTAAATAAAAACGTATCTGACAACAAATATTAAGAGTAATAAAAAACAGAAAAGTGTTATACAACCACTGAGAAGATTTTTTAAATACATTTCTTTTAAGCTGAGAAAAAAATAACTTACACATACTTCAAAATCATCTTCAAAACTGGCAGAATATTCATTAGCTCTTGCATTCTCTAAGTCAGTCTTTTCAATTTCCTAGAGAAAAAAACGCCTAAAAATGTAATAAAAAGTCTGAACACTGCAAATACTTTAGAAATTTATGTTTTCTAAGATTCATCTGATGTTCCTAATTTCAAAATGTATATATAACATGACATAACCAATTTTTACAATCTTAAAGAAATATTCTTCTAGAAAGAAAGATACTGTACATTTAAGAGAACTAGAAGGATTCAACGTAAGTGAAATATGTTTGAGGACATAAACATGTTTAACCAGAAATAAATATTGTATAATGCATACACACATCAAGATCATATTGTACCATATTAACATGTATAATTTTATGATGTTACATGTAACAAACTGAAAATGTGGCTGAGAGACTGAAGCAGGAAGATTGAAAGTTTGAGCCTAGCCAGGCACCTGCAACCTGGCAACTCAGCAGTCCTTGTCTTTCAAAATACAAAGGGCTGGGCTCCGGCACCACAAAACTAACTAACTAAATAAATAAAATCAGGATTTCTGGATAAGATGGTGGCCAGGTAGGATTCCACTCAGTGACTCCTCACAGGTTCTTCCAAAAAACTGAGATACAGTTTTTTAAAAATCTGGACTGGAGGAATGGCATAGTGGTTAAGCGCTCGACTAACAAAAGCACAGCCTGCCTGCATTGTCAGGGTGTGCAGCCGAGCCCTCTCACCACGGACATTACACAGACTGATAATATTACTTACATAAATGTTTTAATGTCTATGGCTATACCACTCTGAATGTGCCCGAACTCGCCTAATAAATATTTCAAGTTATATATTCACTGTGTGTTCTGATCCCCACTTGTAATTTCCACCAGCCTTCCACTCTCCCTCATTCTCTATGCCGCCAGGGCTAAGGATGCTGGCTCTGTGTGCCCCTGGCAGTGTGTCTACCTCAGCCTCCCTCTACGGCATGGGTAGACATACGCGCGTGCAACCCCTCCTCCCACCCCACAACCAAGCCTGGCTTCAACACAAGGGCTTTCATTTGAGAGCAAATGCAATTCACCTTCAGATCTCTTCTATTCTTGCATATGTGTTCTAGTCCAAAGAAATAATGACCACACACACACACACACACACACACACACACACACACACACACAAATAAGCAGTCAGAGTATGCGCAGGTATCGACTGACAAAACACAAGGCACGCGTCCTTACCACAGTCTCCTCGCTGCCCAGCCTCGGAGCTGACTTCTGCACAGGCGGGCCTTCCTCACGACTGTGCTGATGAACAGAGGACAGCCACAATCGCCTCAGCACAGGCCACACTCCAAGAGACAAGACAATGCTGCCCCTGCCCCCTTGAGTTGCTGCCTGTTGCTGTTAAGTACAGAGATTACAGTGCTCTGGAATATCTGGTGCCTAGTTTTGTGGCTGGTGAACTGCAACAGTCAGAGGAAGTAACTAAACCTCTCTGTGCCTCAGCACCTACTATTTCATCGTAGCAGAAAGAGGACTAGATAAAATGATGCAGATAAAGCGCTTATTATCCTTCCGTGTTACATGTGAGGCTGATACTTTCCCTGCTGTTCTTGCTGATACTTGTGCCTTACGCGTCACTGCCCAAGCTACTCAAGATCAAAACCAGTGACAATACATTGTCTACTTCCTGAGGAAACAAAGACTTCCCATGTCCAGTAGGCACTCCCAAATGCTCAAGAAGTAAACTCAGACAAATCTGGTGTTGACGCTATAAAAACATTATCCGATTGTAAGCCAAGCTGCACCACCAGAGAGCATCAAGATCCTCTCTGTACACTTTCTTGGGAAAACAAAGCACACTTTGCACTTTTAGGCAGAAAAAAAAATGGAATTTTAAATATCTCAATAATTTTCATATTTAAAAGATACTATTTTAGATTTATTTGATTATACATGCTAAAATCAATGTCATTTTTTATTTATTTATTTATTTTTTTTTAAAGACAGAGTCTTTCTCTGTAGTCTAGGCTGGTCCTGAATTCACCACATAGCCCAGGCTGGCCTGGAACTCATGGCAATCCTCCTGCCTCAGCCTCCCAAGTGCTAGAACTACAGTTGTGTGATACCATGTCTGGCTCACTTGGCTCTGGGGAATTAAATCCAGGACCTTGCATGTGCTAGGCAAGCACTTTAACCTCAGTCCATGTTTTTTCACTTTATTGATGGGACTACTAGAATGTTTTAAATTCACAAGGTGACTCACATTGTAATTCTGGTGAATAATTCCAACCTGGAGCATAGAGGAAAAAAACTGGGAGACATGAAGAAAAATTTAAAAATACATGATCTAAGTATCTTCATAGTTCTACAATTCTACTTCAAGAAATTTATCCTGAAGCAGGAGGAGGCAGATCTGCATCAGGTGAACTAGAGAGATTTCTATGAACAAGGAAAATGGCAGCTGCACAGGACACATCTACGTTTAGAACAAACAAAAGTAACATGTGAAACCGCCAAGTAACCATATTGATCTTTGAAGACTAGAGGACAAAAATGCGGTCACTTTTTCTGTGGGAGGTGTATGGTGATCGCATATTGTGAGTGACCTGACCACCATGTCCTCAGCTGGACAAACTAAGTCTGCACAAGGCTGCCACAAGTGATCTCACTACAACTGCCTGTGCTGTGCACGTACACAGAATATGAGATATGGAGAAATACAACACCAAACAGTGACAGGTGGTCATCTTTCAGTCACAAGTTTCACACAGCTATCAAAGAGGAAAAAATATTCTTCAGAAATAATTCAAGAGAAGTCAAAGTATGTTTGCCACTAAGCAGGGTATGATGGCACACGCCTGTAATCCCAGCACTCAGGAGGCTGAGGCAGGAGAACTGATGAGAGTCCAAGGCCAGCATGGTCTCCATAGTCAGTTCAGGAGCAGCCTGGGCTGCAGAGTGAGACCCTGTCTCAAAAAAAAAAAAATCTTGCCACATTTAAATATGATTCTATAATAATCATAACTCCACAGTATACTATTTTAGTTATTACAAAGGCCATTTTTGTGATAAGTATGAAGGTATTATAAAAAAGGAAGACTCTGAAGAAATACTGACATGCTAAATGAAGAAAGCAACACAGTGCAATGACAGAGGGAATGCGAGGAGAGGTCTGTGAGGTCATTAGCACAGCAGGGGTTTAGCAGCAAGCGACAGAGCGGCTTTCTGAGCACGGGGTTCTTGGTGGGAAGAGTCCTAATTCCTGACACTAACACAATTTGTTCAAGTTATAGGTCCTTTTTTGTTTTTTTTCTTACGAGACAAGGTCTCACTCTGTAGTCTAGGCTGGTTCCGAACTCACTGTCTAGCCTAGGCTGACCTTGAACTCATGGCAGTCTTCTTGCCTCAGCCTCCCAGGTGTGTGCCACCACACCCAGCTTTATTACAGGTCTACTTAAACTACTGCTTCCTGAAGTAGATTTACTAATTCATGTCTTTAGGAATTTAACCTTTTCATCTAACTTGTCTAATCTATTAGCAAGAAACGGGTTCTACCTACTATTCAAAATAGGATGCAAATGTCTTTTATTGCGAATTGTCCATTTTTCCCCTCTATTCTGTGGATTTTTGCCTCCCCTATGTTGGGGCTCACGTTAGGTACATATTCATTCAAACTGTTACATCTTCCTGCTGCACTAATTACTTATAAAATTCCTGTCTCCAAATCTGTCTCGCCTGATGTCAGTGCAGTCTCTCCAGCTTTCTTGCAGCTGCCTCTGATGGTTTCTCTTGGGCCATCTTTTCACTTTCACTGGATTCCAGTCTTCTGATCTCAAGTGAGTCTCTAGGGTGCCTTCTGGGTTCTCCACTCAAACCACTGGCAAATGCATACAGCTGCCGACTCTGCCCTCAGGGAACGGGACACAGGAGTGGCCCCCCTTACTACCCAATGAAGTCTTCACGTTCTCACTGAGGACTGAGGACTCCCTTACCTTCCTTCTCAAGTCTTTATCTTTTTCATTACTCCTTATTAAATTCTCTAAAGACCTATAAGACAAACATGACCAAAATCAAAATTTACTTTTAAAAAATAAAACATTTTTCACTTCAGTGAAGACCTGTATCAATATTTTGATGTTATTAAAAACTGCAATAGACTGTTAAATCGTGTTTTACGATAACTATGAATGCCAAAGTCTACCTAACATTTTTGCTATTTCAGGAGTAATTCAAGACAGAAAACATCATCAGTAAGAAGAAACTATGCAACATTATAATCTTTACTGTGTGTACAAATTTATATCCCTTAATGATTCTAGAAAATTTCCATAATTTTAGTCAATTCTGATTATTTTTATCTCCTAATAATATTCATATTTCAAAAAGATCTATACTAAAATATTTTCTATTTCTAATCCTATTTTGTATATTAGCTGGGACCCAAAACAATTTTCTTTTTTGTGTGTGAGGGTGGAGGGACTGAACACAGGACCTTTCCTCTGAGCAACATTCCCAGTCCCTATTTATTGTTCATTTGAGACAAGGTCTTGGGTGGGCTTGAACTTGCAAAATTCCTGCCTCTATCTTCTAAAGTGCTGGGATTAGAAGCCTGCACCACCAGGTCCAGCTTAGAATAAATATTTTCATATTTCAAATTGGTTCTCAATTTTACAATTTGTATTCACACTAATTCAATGTAACACAT
Source organism: Ctenodactylus gundi (assembly GCA_004027205.1). Taxonomy (NCBI): domain Eukaryota; kingdom Metazoa; phylum Chordata; class Mammalia; order Rodentia; family Ctenodactylidae; genus Ctenodactylus; species Ctenodactylus gundi. The sequence continues at coordinate 27,914 of PVKB01007589.1, forward strand.
TGGTTAACAGGTACACAAAATCAAGCAAGGCTGTCTTACACATTCTGGCACATTTATGGCGTAAAATCTAGGAACTTGGTTCCTGGGGTTGCAGTCCTAGCATTTTTCAAAGTTGTAAACATTTGCCTAAGACACTTAGCATGAATTTTCCTAATGTATGAAAAAGAACTACCAGATATGGTTGCCAGAGAGAACAAAGTAAAACCTAGGTCTCAAGGCTGGGATGCACCCTGGAGGCAGAGCCACCTGCCTCAGGCATATAGATATGGCCTTGGGTTCAGTTTCTAGCACTGCAAAAATAAAAATCTAGGGCTAATATGCAAAATGATCCATACATAAATCCTAGCATGTAATCTTCACAAAACAGGTGTCAGCATCTTCATTTTACCCAAAGTCTACCTCATGTCACTAGAGGTGGCAGCTATAAAATCCAGCCCAGGCTGGCAGACACCATGCTCCCTATGCTAGCAGAGGGCCAAGGCTGTGAGTTCCCTCCTTCACTGGTGGGGCTCACAGCATATAAACACCACCCAGGAGTTCACATTAGGGAAAAGGCTGCAGCTGCTACAGAGGCCAAAGCTTCAGGCAGAGGAGAAACCACCTGTGTATCCTAAGGACTCCTTCCCCGGTGGGGCTCTCAGAGTCTTCATCTCACCTTTCTTTCTCTTCAGTTCTTACTTTACTTACTTAAAAAACAAAAAGCATAGTTTTAATATTCCCAATTTTTAGCATATTAAAAAGTCTTCTAATACCTTGGCTACTGTGAGCGCCACCTAGTAGTAGCAGGGCTCTTCTTCTTCTTCTTCTTTTTTTTTTTTTCAGATGAACATGGGAGATCTTTCCATTTTGCAGGCTTATAACTACCTGGCCAGGCGACTAGACAAAAAGGAGGAATGGGGGAAGAGGGTAAAAGGTCAGGCCGTGCAGCAACTTGACCTTGACACCTTATGTCTGATAGGGAAGATGATGCAATAGAGAAAGGGATGGGGAAGCATTTGCAGTCCAGGTTTTTAAAATCCATCCACTACACCAAAGGTATGATGCTTCCTCTACCTGGTGTGGACAAGTCACTTCTTTTTGCAAAAAAGATAAGCCTCATATTTCTGTCCTCTATGCCTCCCATATCCATCCCTTCTTTGAACATAAGCCATTTCTCATACTACACACTTTGATGCACATATTATTCATATGTATCCAAAAATATTCAATTAAAACATTCTCCAAACTTGAGTGAAAGTTCTACTCTCTATTTTTACAATAATAAATACCTTTTTATTAGTTGATGTGAGCATCACCTAGTAGTAGCAGTGGCACATTGCTCAAGATGGCGGATCTTCACATTTTCACGCCATACCCAATCAGGTGACCAGACAAAGGCAGGAAGGGGGGAGGAGGGATCAAGGTTATGACGTTTCGATGAACTTGGCCCTGAGGCAATGCCTTAGATCTTCTCAGGAAGATTGTGAATCCTGCCAATAAAAAAAAGGCAGGGGCAGGGACCTGCGATCTAGGGATTTAAGTCGTTACCAATCACGTTTTCGGTGTGCCTCTCCACACCTGCATGTGGGAAAGTAACCTTTTTTGCAAAAAGAAAATTAAAGCCTCATACCCTGCCATCCATGCCTCCCATGTCCATCCTTTGTTTGGACAGGTAAATTTCTACGAGCCATTTCTAACACTGACTGCCCCTATAGAAACTCATTATGAATATTAGCATTTAAAAAGTGTGTTCTTAAGTTGATGTGAGAAGCTGTTACTCCCCCAAAAGTTCTAGTGTCTAAATTTAAGGAATAAATTTAAGGAAATCAAAATGGCATCTCTTCCCCTCTCCCAGTTTACTCTGGCATCATGCAAATAAAAGGGTATTTATGGAGTTCTTGGGGCACCAGGCCTGCTCAATACACTCAGAATTTCCAGGCACCAGTTGGGAAATTACACAGCCTCCCAGCCTCAGGCAAGATCCACAGGAGACAGGGGACCCACTCCCAGCACGATGAAGAAGCTCCCACTATCTGACTGGGGTGCTAGGCCACGGCCCCACCTAGTCATTGAAAAAAGCCACTAATAGACAGGAAGCACCTTTAACAGTCACCAAAGGCAATAATAAATTTGAGGTGCCCAAGGCAGCACCAACAAGAAAACCAGAGTCTTTTCTTCCTCACTTTGCAGACAAGAAGTCATCAGGTTCACAAATCAGAAAACAGACACTTCAGCACATGCATTCAAGTGGTCAAATGCAACCCTGAGCCCTCCTAACATATACAGTAATACACTGCAACCTCTTCAGCCCAGCACACATATAAGTGCTCAAGCACTATGTTTAGCCCTGCTAACAAGCACAAGCAATACACTGTAACTGCCAACAAAAAACTCAAAGCAAGTAATTTTTTTACAAGAGAATATCAATACTTTAAAAAAGGGTAAAAATCAACATTAAGAGATCATTAAGGCAACATTTATTCACTCAAAAAGTATGCACCAAGCCCAGACCATTCCCCTAAAATCCTGGGACGAAAGCATGGGGTTGGGCAAGTATGCAGGCCCCCGGCCTCCAGAGCAGGACACCACTGCGGCCAACCGGGATGGGCGAGGTGGGGGAGCAGGGTATGAAGGAGGCCCCGGAACGTGAGCTTGGGGCACATTAAATTTGTGATCTTCAAGAAATCTCAAAACACAGGTAGGGGAGGGGACTCAGCTAAGGAATCAAAACTTCAAAATCAGAAACAGAAAGTGGTGTCTAAAACCATGAGACTAGATTCAAGAAGGTCAGGATAGTGGAGGCTGATAGCCAGTGGGGAAGTGACCCAAGGACAAGACCCAACAGGGCCACACCCTACAGAAGATAACAGGAAACGGGCCAAAAAGAGTATCAAAAAAACCTAGTTGCATCATTAGTCTTTCCAGCACAATTTATTTTCATACTGCATTGAGAAAAGAGCAACCTGGGGTGAAGGAGGAGCACAGCAGTTAGAGCATCTGCCCAGCCGTGCACAAGGCCCTGAGCTGCTTTCCCAGCACCACATAAACCAGGCATGGAGGCTGGTAACCCAGAACTCAGGAGTATGAGGCAGAAGGATCACTATGAGTTCAAAGCCAGCCTCAGCCACCTAGTGACACAGTGAGTTCAGGACCAGCCTGGACGACAGAGAGAGGCTCGGTCTCAAAATAAATAAATAAAACAAAAAAAATCTGAGAACTAAAGATTTTATTAGAAATAACTACCAAAAAACATAAAAATAACAATTTCAAGGAAGCATTAGTCAAAACAACTGCTGTTAAAATTAATTAGTGGCAACTCATCAGCCCCACTCCCATTTACACACACAACCAAAATGCACATATACAATTAGCTGGGTATGGTGGTGCATATATTATCTGTACAACAAAAAAAGTGAAGAAACTTCCATGGGGGGGGCATGTACATTTATCTTAGAATTCTTAGAAATTTTGGGTATGTGACATTTAATTAATCACTCAAAATAAAACTGACACTTTTGAGGAATACTTTACCAAAGAGCTGTTTTTTTTTCCTTGTGTGTGTGTGTGATACTGATGACTGAGCCCCAGGTTTTTACACTGAGCTACAGCCAGATTCCATATTTAGATTTGATCTTGAGATAGGGTCTTACTAAGTCACTAAATTGCTTATGGTGGGCTTGAACTTACGATCCTCCTGCCTCTGCAACCCAGAAGGCTGGGATGACAGGCCTGCACAACCAGGCTCTGCCAAGAGCACTATTTTTGCTCAGGTATAGGGGAATTAAAATTTCCTGAGTAATAAATCTGAAAATGTTTGCATGGTAAAACTCAAGCAAATCATAAGAAAATAGTTCCTTCACTAAGCAGGTATTAAAAAATATCAAATAATACAGACAGAATAGGGGACTCTAACTTCAAATCCAAAATTAAAACATTTTAGAAAATTATAAAAGAAAACAAAATGATGAATGAATGTATCTAAAGAGGAAAATGCCTTGAGCAGGAAG
>PVKB01007590.1:0-31910 GCA_004027205.1 Ctenodactylus gundi
GGGGGCTGGGAAACAAACTCATGGACTTCTTTGGAGTAGATCAGTCAACTTGACTACCCAGTCCATGATTACTGTTGTGACCATGTGTCTGCCATCTTCTTTTATTTTTTATTTTTAGAATGATTTCTCATTTCCTTCACTGTAAGTGATCTCTTCAGCGAAATCTATCTCCCTGGAAAGAGTTTAAGGAACTGACATCTGCCTCAAGAAGGACCAATAAGAATACTACTTCATATTTTTCAAACGCATACTGACAGATAAAAATGTCTTTCTCTCTGATGAAAAGGTATCACAAACTGTAAAGTTTAAAGCTGGGCATGGAGGTGCATGCCTGCAATCTCAGTTCTCAGAAGGCTGAGACAAGAGGATTGCTGTGTGTTCAAAGCCAGCCTGGGCTACATGATGAGTTCAAGACTAGCCTCAACTGCAGAGTGACACCCTGTCTTTAAATAAATATACATGCCATTTTACTTCTAATGTTCAGGACTACTGTAGTGAAAGCATCAACAAGAGTGAGACCCTGCAAGAAATATGGCAGTATGCGCCCTCTGGTTTCCCCATTATCGCAAATTCACCAGCACCTTCCTTGCCATTTTAGTTTTATAAGCCAATGAATACCATGATTTTATTTATTTGGGTTTGATTTTTCAATTAAATATGCATTATTTCTGTATCAAATGAGAATAGCGTTTTTCAAAATATTGTTAATAATATTAATTAGAATGTGATGCAAGCAGATTTACACTCCTAGTTTAAAATTAGTCAGTTTTGTTGCCATGTCATGTGCTCAATTCATTTGCAGGATTATTTCATTATGTGCAATGAACTTCAGCCTACAAATAAAGAAAAAGTTTTAAAGGTAACATGACTTCTCTAAAATTACCTAAATAGAACGGTTTGTAATGATGATTAAAAGATATGTCTAATGGATTCTATTCATTCTGTTTTATTTCTAGAAACTGATATAGCATAAGACTCCACAAATCTTTTAAAATATGGATTGAGAGTAGCAGTGCATGCTTGTAATTCCAGCACTCTGACAGGTATTGCCTGCACAAATTAACAAGACCATTTTGAGAGAAATAAAAATTAAAAAGGCTGACGACGTGGCTAAGTTCAAGCGTCCTGGGTTCAATCCCTAATACTGCAAAAATAAAAAAACAATAATTGAAAATATTCCCCCTTTAGAATACATCTAATAGTCAATAGCAGAAATAACTACATGTCATATCGATGTTCCTCATACTATCGTTTGTAAGATCAATAAAACATAAGACAATGATAGATGCATTCACACATATATGTAATTTTATAAGTAAGCTAATAATTTAACTATTATAGTGGTATTTCCAAAAAATACTATGACAATAAAACATACAGGCAACTATTTCAAGGAGAGTGGGACAAACAAAATTGTCTATATTGTATGACACACATACACAAAGCATGTACTGAAAACAAAGATTGTTGGAACTAAATCTAAAATGCCTATTTTTGAGTAGTAGAATGACTAACTTTTTTCTTTTCTATTTTAAAAAGTCAGATTTTGTGGAATTAGTATGTATTACTTCATACAAATATACAATATTTTAAATGCATACATAATGAAATCAAAACACTATATACAATGTCTATCAATCAATTGCATTTTCTTTTCCTAAGATTTTCCTGCAAAGATTGGACAAAAAGAAGGGTCATCAGGCAGATGGCAGAGGCATTATGACCTATTTAGAAGCATCAGCTGCTTCCAATATGTAAAGGCAATGACCTGAAACTTGGTATTAAGGTGTAAGTACAATAAAATGTTTAGGCTCATTAGAAGGAAAATTAGTATTTCAAACATTTTGAGTACTGATACATTAATGTGTCTCTCAGGACAGGCCAACACAGCACTGAGCAAAAGCCTGCTACACCATTTCCTCAGTCTCTAAACGCACAAGTAAGGAAAGGAACTATGGAAGGAGGATGGAAAAAAGGTACAATTTGGAAATGTTTGAGGAATTTAGAGAAGAAAATGCAGAGCACATGAGAAGTGAATAGGATGGCGATTTTCACAGTGGCTGGGTACTTCCACTCCCCACTGTATAGAGAAGAATGCTAAAGCTTATACTGTTATATTACTTGCCCAAACCTTTATTTAGGAAAACATAGACCCAGGATTCAATCTCTGGGAACTATACACAACCCCATTTTACAGATAAGAAAATCAAAGCCTATCATTTTATACAACTTGCTCAATTTCATTTACTTAGTAGACACCGCTTCAGAATTCAACTTCTGACAACTTAAGTGTCCAAGCACTTGAGCTCTCTAGGGGGGAAACATCGTGTATACCTTACTTTAGATTCTCTGGCAAGGAAGAGCCTGTGAATTACCATTTAGGAGAATACAGGTCATAATCTGTATCTGAGATAGAACATGCCAAGACAACTAATGGAACTAAGAGAATATCAAGAATTATGTATGAACAAAGAACAAATTAAGCAAGCAGTTTTTAAATTTCTTAAGGCAGAAAAGCCATGAGAAATAACGGAGACAATGAATATAAGGAACAAACATTTTTCTAAGCCTAACTGCATCCTCCTCTTTGGACTACAAGGAAGAGATAGAGTAGATATAAACTCTTAACAATCTGATGGCTTGTCATTAGAGAGAAAAACAATAAATCAATATAATACAAGAGTTAAATAACAGACACAGGTAAAGGGTTGATTAGAACATACGCTTAACACCTAATTCAAGACTCTGGGATCTCCGGAGGTATCCTCCTTGAGCTTAGATCTAGAATAGGAATATGAGGGGAAAACACCTTTTTGGATAGATTATGAACAAATATTGGTGAAAAGAAGGCAGATGGGCATAATTTTTACTGAAAGTGATGAAATGTTAGTGCACAAAAGTAGAAATTAACATATAACTCCATGAATTTATGGATGAAATTAATAATGTATGCTAATTCCAGGAAGTTTTAAAAGTCATGAATTTTGGATACAGATAGAGATACGTTAAAGAGAATTATGATGGCAGTGAGCTAAGCCAATATTGTCTCATGTGAAATTGTCTCATCGGAGATTCTGAAAAATAAGTGAAAATTGCTCTCTTGTGGTTCTTTTAGTTTGTCAGAATATTAAGCAAGAGATTGACTGAGTTTAGGCAAATACGTGAAACCAGTAAACAATTTGTTTCTTAATCCATTAGATAAATATTTATCAAGCCTATTAAATAGTAGGCATTGTTTTAAGTGGTGAGATGCCTAAATTACACAAATTTTCTATCGCTATGCTTTATGGATAAGCATATGATAAGGCAGGTTGGATGTGCATAATGGAGAGTTAAAGAAACCATGTGGACCTGGAACACTTGGATGAAAGAGTGTTGGAAGGTAAGTCTAGGAGAGTCTCTCTAGGGATGTCTCTGAGTTAACAGCTCAAGGGTTTTTGTGGAGAAGTTGTGTCCTACAGGATGATGAACTGAGGAAAAGGAAGAGATGAAGGGCCGTAGGACAGAAGCAGTGAAATTAAAGAGCCCATATAGCTACACTTCAAGTCCTTGATTTCTCAAGAAACTAGGGAGAAGAAAAAACTGAAATAAAATTAATGTGTGTTAAATGGATTCAGAAGGCTCACATTTTAAGAATATATGGAAACTATGACAGTTGTCAAAAAATCTAGATTGTTAGGGGCAGACAGACATTCCATGATTTCAATTATTATGAAAATATTTAAGACTCCTAAACCTACTCCTCCAATTCACACTTCTCGCTTGCTTTGCAGATCTTTATTTCCACTAGTCCACAGGTTAGTCCATTTAGATGTTCCCCAATTACCTAAAAGTCAGCATGTTCAAAGCCAAACTAGTCTTCAAATTTGATCCTCTGGGTCAACTTCTGATTTCAGGAAAAGACACCAGACCCGCTGCGCCCGGCAGCGTTCGGCCTGCCTTCCCCTTCCCTTTGCTCTCCACACTTCCTCAGTTGAACTCTGCCCACGCTCCCTGGGCTCCCTTAGTTCAGTCCCTCATCACATCACACAAGAATGACTGGAACAATTTCCGTGCCTCCTTAACCACAATGGAGGTACATTTTCTTCCCACAGGACATTTGGCAACGTCTAGACACCTTTGTCTCCACAACTGGAGTGCTGGTGTGATTCTCCTTGTTAAGGCCATGAACGCTGATAAATATTGTGTGCTGGACAAGACACTCTCCCACCTGCAACATGGACTTACTGGTCCATAAAACTGATACCGCCCTGGTTAACAAACCCTGTTTACACGAATGGCAGAGTAAATTTTTCCTGAAATGTTAACTCTGTTCCTCACTGACCCACCTTCTTCCTCTTTATTATGTCTCCAACTACCACACAATTACAATTGCTGTTCCTGAAGCACAGCGTTGCCACGTGTTTTCCTGCTGGGAGGTTCATCCTCTGTCTTGCTCTGGTAAACTTTAAGTACACTTACAGCGTGGTTCACACACAACTGTGTTATAAGTCCTTGAGGCAACATGATGCATTTTATCCCTTGATCCCATAAAACCAGGTCTGAAAATTTAACACACTGAATAAATTACTTTTGTGCACATGCCTGTCTTTTCTAGGCCAACATTGTTTAATACATGATTAATTTAAAAGTAACCATGGTAACTAAGGACCTAAATTTTTTAGTTTTATTTAATTGTAGTTAGTTAAAATTAAAATTTGCTTATGTAGCTTGTAACTAGCTCATCTGATGTTTTAGATAAAAGACAATAGCAAAAAATATTTTAAAAACTTCTAAGGTTTCTGATTGGACTCTCTCAAGAGTTATACTAAGTATTATTATTGATTTTTTAAAAATAACTTCATTTTCAGAGCTGTTTTAGGTTCACAGAAATATTCAGGGGAAAAATTAAGAGGAAACCTCTCTCTCTATCATTCCCCACCAATGCAGTCCACTGGTAGACAACTAGTGACTGAGAGTCACCCCAAGTCCACAGTCTACACGAGGTCATACTCTTGCTATTGCACCTGCGGTGGGTTTGGATAAATGTATGGGGATTCCACATTATTTGATCAGATCTTTTCACTGCTCCATAATTCCTTTATATTCCTCCCTTCCCTCTAACCTCCACAGATTCTTTTTAGTATCTCTATAGTTTTTCCTTTCTAGAATGCTATACAGGTGGAATTATATGGTAAATGTCAACAGTCTCAGATTGATGTATTTCACTTAGTAATATGCACTTAGAGTTCATAGATATTTACTCACTGCATGACAGTTTACTTCTTTCAAGTACTGAAGAATAGTTTGCGGTGTGCATGTACTGCAGGTAAGCCGTTCACCAGCTGCGGGACTTCTCAGCTGTTGTTTTTTACCCCCACCTTCATATATATGCTATACATAATGGTTACAATAAGTTTGAGCATTTTGTGTATATATATATATATATATATATATATATATATATATATATATATATATGTGTGTGTGTGTGTGTGTGTGTGTGTATATATATATATATATATATATATATATATATATATATATATATAGAGAGAGAGAGAGAGAGAGAGAGAGAGAGAGAGAGAATCAACATTACAATCCCTGCTGCTCCCCCTTTTTGGACCCCACAGCTTCTTCATTTCCCCTAACTCCCACCATCACACTTACCTTATTCAATAAAGTGCCTGTATTCTGAGTTTCTTATATTAAAGGAGCCAAGTGATATTTATCCTTCTGTGTTTAACTCATTTTACTGAGCACAATGGTCTTAGGTTTGCTGCATTTACCTACAAAGCCCTCAAATCTATCTGTCATATATACATCATATATATATATGTGTGTGTGTATCATATATATATACATATATATATATGTATATATATATCATATATATATCACATTTTTTTGTATTCACTGGTCTGTTGGTTGATATTTCAACATCTTGCTCATTTTAGCTATTGTTAGTTGTGCTGCTATAAATGTATGTATGCATATACCTCTGGTATATGCTGATTTTAACTCTTTTGGAAAGATACCCCAAAGAGGTATTGCTGGATTGGATGGAATATTTATTTTTAGCCTTTTGAGGACTTTCTATGCTGCCCCCTATACTGGCTGTGCCAGTTTACAGTCCCGTCAACAATGTACAAGGGCTCCTTTTTCCTCACTACCTCACTAGCATTGTTTAAGTTTTTTGTATTACAACATTCTCACTGGGGTAAGATGGTATCTCAGTGATGTTTTGATTTGCATTTCTCTAATGTCTAAGGAACTGAGTATCATTTCCTGTATTTGCTGGCCATTTGAATTTGTTCATCTAAAAACAGACTATTCATTTCAGTTGTCCATTTGATTTTGAGGGGTCTATTTTTCCTTTATTCCTTGCATTTTCCTTCTGTTCTCTCTGTTAGCCTCTTGCTGAAGTGTAGGTGGTGAAAAACAAGCTTTCCCATTCTGTAGGCCTTTTTATGCAAACTTGCCACAAACCTCCAGATTCAAGTTTTTGTGTAGACTAAGCATGTTATCACTGATTTTGAGTTAACTGCCTTTGGTATTTATGTTATCTTGCATATAGAAATAGTTACGTACTTTGTGTATAGCTTTTTTATTTTTTACTTTGCTTTCTCTTGTTTTGTGATTCTAGGGATTGAGCCTAGAGTTTTTACACTGAGCTGCTCACCCAGTACAGTTTTCAGGCTACTTTGATTTCAAAACAGAGTCTGAGTAAATCACTAAGTTGCCCACGCTAAGCTTAGCTTCAGCTTGCAATCCTTCTGCCTCAGCCTCCTAAGTGCTCTGGCTTCTTCCACTGGAGCCACTTCCACTTGGCTAGCTAGATATAGATCTTGATGCTTTAGTTGCATTCTGGTTCATCAAGAAAAATCCTCTGCTTATTTAAATCTCCATGCAATACCTAGTGCAATGACTTTCATTTTGCTAACCTCAAATAAATTGAAAACAGCATTAATTGTATAAGGAAACGTAGGTCAGCCTGACATTCCCCCATGCCAAATAAGGGACAAAATTAATGAATTTCTGAAGGTAAAGTGTCTCAGCTACTTTATCATTGCTGGGACAGAATACCTGACATCCACAGTTTAAGGGAGGAAAGATTTATTTCAGCTCAGAGTATTAGAAGGTCTCAGTCAACCCATGCATGGCAATGGTGGAAGCACATGGCACAGGACAGAGAGCTGTTCATGGCAGGGTAGACAGGAAGTCAAGTCAGCAAGGAAAGACAGCTTGCATAAATCCTTCCAGATCTATCCTCAGTATTCCACCACTTCTGGGGCACGCCCCAGTGATCTACCCTGTCCAGGTCACGCCCCAATATTCTGCCCCTTCAAACCACGTGCCACCTCTTAACAACTCACAGTTCCATAGCTATTCCACAATACGCAAATATGTGAGGCTTTTGGTGGATGTTCCGGATCCAAACCAAAACATAAAGGGAAGAAGAAGGCGTAGTAAATCATCCATAGTCTTTCTCTAAGGACAATTTCTGAAACTAACATTTCAAGGAGAAATAGAATTCTTTGCATGGCAAATGAAATTAATGCATTCTGCCTTTGGCAATGAGCCTCTTCTAAAAGCTAAAGATAGATTTTCTGACGCTCATGTGAGTTTACTTCATTTTCACTGTCATTATTGGCATTCTTTCAGATATTCATATATGAGATCTTTGCTCCATAGGCCCTTGGTGTTTCCTTCTGATGTGGTTTGTCACATTGCAGCACTCTTTATGATATAATTACATAGTAAGACACTGTGTTGTCAAAGTCAGGCAATAGGATTTCTGGTGTATAAAGGAATAAACCAAGGAGATATGAAATAAAAACTAAAGCTCTGTACTCAATATCTGAAGAGGGAGTGGTATTAAGTTTTTCAGCTTGGCATTGCTCTGTATGTCAAGGAAAGATTTCTGTCTTCTTCTTGAGTCTGCTGGTATATATTGAGTCACAAAGACTCAGATTCCAGAAACACCAGGCACTGAAATGAAATTCGTGTTTCCCTAAAAAGTCTTCTAAATTATATATTCATTATTTTTTTTCTCATTTACTAAGGAAAATGTTAATGATTACAGCTATATTTCTGAAAGGGAATAGGAAGGTTTCCAACTCAAAGTCTTCTATAGGTTAGAAAAAAAAAGGTTTGAGAAAGTAAAGAACTTATCTAAGCCTTCAAAAATGATGCTAAAACAACTTTGACTATCAGTCAGAATGAAGTAACAATAACTTGGTGTATTCTTAAGTCTGAAACTACCAAAAATATAGAGAAAACAACAGTATGTAAGATACTAACCCATGGCCCCAGAGAACAAAGGACAATAATCATTGCGGTACAGGAAAATAATGGAGTGAGCCGCAAAAGCTTGCTGTGACATGATGCCTTGACTGCACAGAGAGAGGACTGAGGCCGAGCTGGCTGGGCTCATTAAACTAAGGAGATGAAGCTGAGAGTCAGGGAGACTGAGGCAGCTCAGATGGAAAAGATGCTGCGCACGGAAGAGGTGACAGCTGCCCAGAGAGAACCTGGAAGTCTGCACAGCCACCTCCTCCAGTGTCCAGTAGTTAGCATGTGGAGAAGAGTGAAGACAAATTAATAGGTAATGAGGAAGCTACTCACAGACCTGCTGAAATGAGTAGAACCTGCTGAAATGAGTAGGCACGGTACAGGGAAGGATTTGCATACAAGGCTGATATTCCTCCATTTTCCAGAAGCCAAACTGAAACATTTGAAGATTCGAAGTCATTGGGTAGATTAGAACACAAAAAGAGAGGTCTTGTTTCAGCAGTGTGCAATTATTGATAATTACACTAGATTAGCACTGTTCCAATCCACTTAATAAATCTGGAAAATATCACATAGTTTGTAAGTAACAGAACAAAGCTAATTAATATTTATAGGAGTACAAAAATACCTAGCACCCAATAAGATTATACTGATGAATTTATGAGCCTGTAGATATTTAGAAACAAAGGATAAAGGGGTAAAAGCTCCCATATTGGGGGTTCTGAGTTATTAGTGTCTCTATTTTACATATGAGAAAATTCAGGTTATTTCTAATTCACACACCTGAGTAAATGGTATCTGGGTTCTGAAATTTAAACTGATTGAGTTCTTATCCATTACACAAAGAACAATAAAGTTAGGAACAATTTAATATGGAAAGCAGATAGAGGCTCTTTTTTCAGAGCTTTTAAATTTAATTTTGATATGTGTTCATATCCGGTTTAGGTACAAGGATCTCGCAACTAACAGAAGATGAGAGGGAAAGGAAGAGGAATTGAGGGAAAAAAGAGAAGTTGGGTGTTGTGAACACAGCCAGACCGAGAAAAGCCTGCGTTAGGAAGGTGTCAGGCATTACGGGCCTGTGGAGCAAGAGGTGGTCAGTGAAATACCATACTTAAGTAAAGGAACAACGGCCTCACTGTCCAATCTATGAACACTTATAACCACTTAATAATCACTTCTTAAGCCTCAGACAGAATGAGATTCTGTAAAGTATAGTGAACTTTGAAGTTCCACACCGTGCACATTCCTGGTCGCCCTACCCAGGGACACTGGGCCTCTATCTCCAGAACAAGGCATATGTTATAGCTTACAGCTCAATGATACCAGCAACAGAGATGTTTCTGAAAGACCTTCCTTACTCTGAGACCATGTTTAAATTAAGAACTTATCACTTGAGTTTCTTTCCCATGTTTCTTACAAGATTATAGGCCTGAGGAAACACTGACTACCTGGAAAAGACAGGAAGACATTTTGGAGTTCCAAAGTAACTTCTACGTAAAACTGCTGATAAATATCATAGTCACCCGGGTTTTCTCCATCCTAGAACTCCTATGTGCTTAAAAATGTATCCAAACTTGTACTTGACACAGAGGCCATCACAACCCTCTCCACGTTCTTGCTTGAAGAGGTGACTCCCTCCTTACTCTCTGTACCACAAATCCTATCTATAGTTCTCTATCGCCACTTACAGTTTTTGAATGAATTCTTTCGCCAAGAACACAAGAGCCAAGGAGAGCACAGAGTGGGTTCCTTCCAGCATCAACACCCAGCTTCCCAGTAACACCTGGGTGGAGCTCGCATCATATTGTATGACTTCTCTTGGCACTTTTCATATTAAACTAGGAAATATACAATGTAGATATATCATGCTAATGGACTTGTTAATCAATCTTAAACCAATATAATAAAATAAAAATCACAAAACTATATCATTGATGTGGCCCTCCAGTTGGGTAATTCATACACATACAGAGAAACACATATGTACACGCACATATATTCTTGAAATAATCATTATGTGAAAGATTTTTGCCTCCGCCTGTAAACTTAATTTTCCAAATATATATATTGAAATAAACTATTTATGTCACATGTATTTATAGTTGAATCAAACCAATCCTGATAATCTTACTTTGTAAAATAATCTGTGATGACAAATGACCTGAGATTTAAAAATACTTAAATATTTTTTCACCAGCACTAGAGATTTAATTCACAATTTTTGCACCGAGCTTTATCCTCAGCCTCTTTTTTTGTATTTGTATTTTGAAACAGTGTCTCATTAATTCTCTATATTGTTCAGGCTGGGTTTGGACTTGCAATATTCCCAGAGTGCTGGGATTATAGGATTTCAGCACTAGGCCCTGGCTGACATGCTTTTAAACACATATTTGCCAACGACTCAATTTCTACAACTCAGTTCCATTTAATCAAGTTACTCTAACTAATCCTTTTTCAAGCGTATTTTATTTTTATTGCATCATTAGTGGGCTTCCTTCACTATGATGAGTTGATAAAAACTGTATGCAATTTTAAAATGATTTTTTAAAAGAAAAGGACTATAATAAATTGCTATTCATCAGATATTGGTCATGCAAACATTCCTTGTTAGAATGGACGAGTGCCAGGTAATGGAAAGAGACAACAGGAGAGAGGCAGTATGAAGGAAGAACAAGACGTAGTCTTAGACCTTAACAAGCAATGGCGTCATCTTGAACTGAATTTGTAAACCTCCTAAACAAAATGACATATTTTCCTGTAATTTTATGTTTTAAAAATACTTTCAAATAACAGCAATATAGGCATAGGTAAATCTTTGACAATGAACTTGATATCGGACATCCTGCTCTCTTCTTTAACTCACGTTATCCCCTGATGGACCAATATTCTGTTTACTTTAACTCAGCTAAATCCCACTATGCTCCTTCCATTCCCAAGTCAAGAGATGCAGCATTCCATTTGGGGTTTGAAATAAATAGCATACGATATTGTTGGAGCAGTTTTGCATAAATTTACATAAGAAACTGAAGATTATTAGAACCCCTGAAGAGTAAAAGCTAGCCACAGTTGATGCTGCACTTGAAATAGTATACCGGGGATGACAATTTTAATGATACAGGCACTTAAATTCATTAATTTGTTGTCCTTTATCAAGGAAGGAAGTTAGTTTCTTTTTAGTCACAAATTAAGGGAGGAAGGCAGGAAATGGCAATTAGAACACTAGACTTGTGTTACAGTGACTAGAGGTCAAACACAGGCTTGAGATCCTAGGTGCCCACAGCAGCAGCTGGCTTCGTTTCAGAGTGCAAAACTCCAGAGTAATCTCATTCCTTCCTGGTTGAAAAAAGATGAGATTCTTTTTACTTCCTAATTTCACCGCAAAAACATTTATATGGAATCTTCTATGAAAATCTAGTGGTTTTTTAAGTGCTGTCTTCGTTTCTTTTTCATTGCTATGACTCAATACCCAACATCTACACATTAGGGGAGAAATAGTTTCATTTCAGCTCACAGTTTCAGAGGGTCACTGTAAACTCAAGGGTGGCTGGCAACAGTGGAAATGTTATGCCCAGATTGCGAACATCCCAAAGACTCCAGGAGACCGATCACACATGCAAAGGCAAGGAGTCTTTATTCCGGCTCTCAGTCTGCACCAACATAGTGGATCCCATCCGAGAGCCTGGGGTCTCTCTGTAGCAGACTTTTATTAGTTACAAACAAAGGGAGGTGGGCTTTCAACTTGGTGGTTACATGATTGGTGAGCATACAGCAGGGGAACACACTTGTTACATGGTGATTGGCTAACTAACGTTAAGCAACTGCCTCTGGCCCCCAGAACCAATTCCCCATCCGCAGGAATGTAACCCTCACCGCAGGAATGTTGGCAACACTTCTTAGACAATGCCAGCTTTCTCCTGTTTCTGCCTGGTCATCCTGAGAGAGCAGAATTTCTGGCCTACAGATTTTAAGCTGGATTTGAGACCTATCATGGAGTTTGTTCAGCCTAGGTCTTTCAGAAGTACATAGCAGAGGTGAAGCGAAATTCCATCAAGTCAAGTCCTATCCAGTCCCAGAGGAAGGTACCAGAATACATATACTTCTAGGACCCATTCCAGTGATCCACTGTTCTGGGTCCAGCCTCAGGGTTTTGTCTTTCAGGTAGGGTTCTAATCGACCACATGCCTGTAATCCAATCCACAGGCCTGTAATCACCCCTCCAGAGCACAGCTCAGTCTCCCAACAGCACATACATGGTTCCACAGACAATCCATAACATCCAAATACATGAAATTTTTGAGGGACATTTCAGAACTAATCCACAGTAAGAGCTTAGATACAGTTCTTTAAATTATTAGGTATTTTTGCATTTCATGAAGAAATAAGCAAATTATCTAACAAAGATGGGAATGGAGTTTTATTTACTATTCCTTATTAACAGTGTCTCGTTGCTCTTTAATCACTGCAAAAGACATTGTGTACAGTCACAAAAGCTCTGCTAGATCTGCTTTATTTATTGTGACAATAATCTAAGGTATTACTCTATTTGCCAAAAGTCTCTTTTAAAGTGGTCAGTTATTATTGATTAATATAGTGCTCACTGTAATATTATTTCCAGAATAACTTGCCATGAATTTATGTTCTTTTAATATACACATAAGTGCAGACACAAATTCACACTATTTCTATATCTATATAAAGTTGATAATTCATGAAGAGGTTTGTTTTATTATAATGTCTACATTACTAAGGTTCTGTTTATAACCCCAGGCTGCACCTGGCTATCCTCACATTGAAGCAAGAGCATAAAACATCCTTGAGACTGTAGTTTGATTCATGGAAATGGACTAGATGGCAACATTATATTTATTTAATTAAAATGCATAGCCTTTTTGAAAATTAATTCCGACAACTATAATTTACTAAGCTCTACTTCTATTGGCTATTCTGACTCTGATATGAAAGTATTCCATAATTTATTTTAAACTCATACTTTTTATTTGCAAGCATTTGCAACACACAGTAATTACGTTCAACTTGAGTGCATACATGGTTATAACGCACATAGCATCTTGATCATTTCTATTTCCCTTTCCCTTTTTCTTTCCCATTCCTTGACACCTCACATCCTTTCTCTCTTCCCAAGATCTAGTTCCTTGTTTCCTATCACGTCTCTTTTATGTTACTCTTCTACTTGCACATCCTTTTTTTTCTCATATTAGAGAAACCATGCAATATTTAGCTTCTGCCTTCGATTTTTTCACTAAGCATAATGGTCCCGATATATTTTAGTTACTTTTGCGTTGCTAGAACACAATTTCTGATGCCCACAACTTAAGGGAGAAAAAGCTTATTTTAGTTTACATCTCAGAGGTCTTAGTCTATTTCAATGGACGACAATGGCAGCACAGTGGAGGGTCTGGTTTAGCATCGCGAGAGGAAGAAGAGAGGCTTGAGAAGCAGCTGGACAAAAGTGTGCCCTCCCAGGACACACCCCCTAATGGCATGTGAAATCCACAGATTGACCTACAGCACCCAGTTAACCCATATGATTCAAACACCTTCTGAATATATGAGGCATTTGGGGGATATTCAGTCTTTGTTCAGGAATCTCCATGTTGATTTTCCTAATGGTTGTACCAGTTCACAGTCCCACCAACGTTGTACAGGAGCTCACTGCTTTCTTCCCACAACCTTGCCAGCATTTGTTTTTAAATTTTTAATAGTAGGCATTCTTACTAGATAGACTAACATAGAAACTCTGCTGTTTTTATTTGCATTTCTCTAATACTAAAGATGCTGAACTTTTTTTCATGTATTTATTGGCTATTTGAATTTCTCATAAATGTCTGTTCACTTCAATTGCATGTTTTGCTTCAGACTCTTCTTCTAGGGACTACAATTTTTACTTTTATTATTTGTATAATCTAGCTACTAGCTCTCTGTCTAAGGAGTAACTATAAAAATTTTTGTCCCATTGCACTGGTTCTGTCTTCACATTGTGGACTGTTTTCCTTGCACTACAGTAGGTTTTTAATTTTATATAATCCCGTTGTTGATTTTTGGTGTTATCTTGACTGCAACAGATGCTCTGTTGAGAAATCCTTGCTTCAGCCATTGTCTTCAAAAGTTTTATCTATTTTCTCTTCTATCAGGTTTACTTTTTCTGTTTTAATAGCTAGGTAATTGGTCCACGTTAATCTGAATTTAGTACAGATTGAAAGATGTGGGTTTAGTTTCATTCTTCTGCATGTGAGTAGCCGATTTTTCCAGCACCATCTGTTAAAGAAGCTACCTTTTCTCTAGCATATGATTTGGCTGCTTGGTCTAAGATAAATGGCTGAGGATGATCTGAGTTTTTCTTTAAATTCTCAGATCTATTCCATTGGTCTTCCCATCTACTTTTGTGCCAACACTATGTGTTTTTTACCACTGTTGCTTAGTAGTAGGACTTGAGGTACAGGATTGCGATGCCTCTTGCTCTTGACTAGTTGCTTAGAATTGTTTTAGCCATACCGGCTCTCTTCTGCTTTCAAACAAAATTAAGTCTGTTTTTCCAGTTTTGTGAAAAATGCTGGTGGAACTTTGGTCTGAATTTCATTGAGCCTGCATGTCAGTTTCGGTGGTATGGCTATTTTAACAGCGGTGGCTCTACCTATCCAAGAACAGGGAACATCTTTCTATTTTATGTCTTCTTCAATTTCTTCCTTCACAGTACTACAGTTTTTAATACAGAGGCCTTTCTCTTCCTTTGTTAGGTTAATTCCTAGTGAATTGTTTGTGAAACTACAGTGAATGTGATTGTTTTTCTTATTTTTTCCCAGTGGTTTCATTATTGGTCTATAAGAATGCTGTCAATTTTTTTTTTTTTTTTTGTATTGATCTTGTATCCTCCAACTTGGCTGATTTTTTTTTCATAGTTCGAAGTTTTTTCTGGTGGAGTTTTTGGGTTCTTCTTTGTGAAGGATTATTTTGTCTGCAAATAATGAACTCGACTTCTTTCTTTCCTACATGTATTCCCTTGATTTACTTGGTTGTTCTGGCTAAAGATTTAAAATACTACTGAACAGGAGAGATGAAAACGGACATTCTTGTCTTATTTTTTTCATAAGTGTGTATTAATAATCAGTATGTAAGCTGAAAAATATTTCTAAGGAACACTTTCTTAAGTAAGAAAATTTTGAATATCTTATAAGAATTCTTATATCAGAGCCATTAATAGGTCACTGAGTTTATAATTATAAGGTTCTTTTTGGTCCTGTTTTTTCAGCTCAGGTAGACAAAAAATCTGATGCAGTCAAGTATTTAATCAGACATATAGATATTTTTTGCTTCATCACCACCTGATAGGAACATTTGTCAGTTCTTAAAAAAAGAGTAAATAAATATATAATACAATTATTTTTAATGCAATCTAGATACAGCAGCTTAGAAGCTATGAGCTTTGATACTGAAATGTTGAAATGGGTTAGCTAAAAAGAGGACCGTGGCAATGATTGACAAGATCATGGTCAAAGCTGCCGAAAGAAATGCCTGCCCATTCTGTTGGGAGGTGTAAGTTTTACAACATTTTCCCCACAGGATCACTCTGGTCATACAAATTAAATCTCTTTTACAGGAAGGGCAGACTCTCCTGCTCTTCCTGTAGTGTGACATGTTAAACAGCAGCCACTTATTAAAGTGTGGATTCATGGGGTCACATTCACCAGAGAGCAGACAATTAAGTGGGGAAAATTACATTAAAGGGGATAATCAAGTTTCCTTCTAATTATGCTTATGAGTAAATTGGCGTGACAATTCTTCTTGCTCTAATTATGTAATTCAGAGATAATGTTGGATGCATTATATATTCCCCCTATATTGTAAAACAATCACTTTGAAATTCTTAGCTGGTTTATCAGACATATAACTTTTCATACTTTTTAAATCACATTCAAGTAAAGACTGACCAAAATTAATCATCATGAGAAAGATACATATTCTTTTATATTGTAATCTTGATATTACTTAGTACATTTTTGTACTGTGAAACCTATTTAATGGAGACTTCACTGTATTAGACCATTTCACTAAATGACCAAATATTGTCAAGATAGTCATTACTTCTTACAAAACTCATAAATGAATTTTGAACTATTTCTGGCAGCTGTATGTTCAAAACAATCATGAAGAGACCACAAAGAGTACTATAACATTTGGTATCAATAATAAAAACCAAAAGTAATCGTGTCACAGCAAATGCAGACCTACATCCTCTTAAACATCCTTTGAGTTATATAACCTGTAGTGACGTTCTGATATTTTTTAATCAATACATATTTGTTAAATAATTTCTTCAATAAGAACTATTCTGTGACTGCCAGGGCTAGAAAAATTAATATTCCACTTTTCATAGCCAGAATACCTTTGTACAATAAACATTTTGGAAACCACAGATAATGGTATTAGGTTATTATTGCCTCAATTAGACTATATTTAACCCATAAAACATTGTAAGTTACCAGTCAGTTTTCTATTAGATACAAGTATTCCACCTGCTTACTGTATTCTATGTGTTCAAGACTTGAAGTTCCTCTATCACATTGTGATGTCACCAGGCCACGTGGCCTTGCTGCCATCCTTGCCTGAATTCCTTTCCTTCATCTTGGTTTCCCTAAATGCCACTGTCTAAGTGTCTCCCTGACTATTCCACGGTAAGCCTCAATGCCCATTTCAGTACTGTCTTCTTTCCTAATTTGTTTTTGATGAATAGTACTTATTCTCAAAAGTATTCATTCATTTATTTATTGTCTGATTTTTACAATGTAAGGCCAGTGGGGGCAATTAAGACAGGACCTGGCACTCATCCTGCTGTCCTCTCAACACTTAGGGTAGTGCCCAGAACACAATAGGTGCTTAGTTAAGAGGTGCTACGTGAAAACTTCATTACTAAAATTTTAAATGTAGGGAAAATACTTTTAAATCTTTCAAAGGATATATAAACAGAAAACAAATTATTGATTTTCAAGTCAAAGAGGAAGTAGCAGAACATATGATGTAATCACATTGTCTGATTTTCATGTGCTCATTAAGAGAATGACAAATACATGAAATCTGTTCCATTTGATTCCAGGAGTTACTGAAGCTAATATTTGAAAACAATGTGATATAAGCCTAAATTCACTGCTTTTTAAAATATCATTTATAGTTTTAAATTTCTAAGAATATAGAAAACTATCAACTGATTACATTTCTTTTATAATTTGCTAATTAATATTTGAATGTCTGACTGCTCAATCTTCTTTTGATTTATCTTTCTTTAAATGTCTTATTTTTCTACCAGAAATTAGTTTCTTTGCAAATTATAATGGCAAGAATGTCATTTCATTAAAAACATCTTAGTTAAAATAGTTACATAGCTTAAAGTAAGTTTTTGAGATATAACATTTTATTTGAGTGTGTAGGAGCACTAAATAACTCAAATATTATATAAAATAAAAATGTCATGTTTCATGTCCTTAAATTTCTATTATGTTGTTTCCAATTTTCCCAGAAAGGCAGAACCCAAGCTAGTTTTTTCAGCACACATATAAAAGTTTTGACTTATGAATAATATAGTTGTAGTAATAAATAAGAATTGACATCAAACATCAATATTATTGGCCCAGCTAAATAGTAGTTGACATCAAGTTAGATTGCAGAAGCAAACAAAATTGAAATTTTTGTAGTGTATAAATATTACTTAACATCATTTGTCCTTCAGAGAATCAATGGCTATCAAACCTAAAATTGTTTGCATTTGTTTATATAAAATGGCCAGACATTGAAATAAAGCACTTTCTGCTTGATCTTGGATAGCAAAAAAGAAAAAAATAAAAGGAAAAGGAATCAGTGAAGATATAACTTTTTCTAATGTATATAAGAGAACACATCGCCAATTATTCACACCTATGTACTGGCAACTAAAGGAGAGCTGTCTCAGACCAAATTGAAAACTCGTGAGTGCCTAATAATTCATGACATGTCTGGACATAAAATTTTGAGACAAAATAGTTCTGCTAAATTTGCATCTACTTTTTAAAGTAGGGTTTAGCTCAGCTTTAACATAGCTATACAGGTTATATACAAAACTTTAGAATTATATTTTTATTTTTGTTAAGGCACAGATGATGTGCTGCAGATTTAAGTTTATCTTATTGATAGTATGTTAAACCAATATATCTTTTGAAAGGTAAAATCAGAAGTCAGAAAGTATTATTAAGAAACAAATGCTGGGTAACCAAAAATTGGGTAAACCTAAAATTGGATACCTGTCCTTTGCTTCAAAGGCCTGATACCCCAAAATGTCCTTGGAGTTTTATAATGCATGTCTAAACTGTGATAATGCGATGTTCAGGGGCTCAACATCCACAGAACTCGGAAGGCTGATAATACTGAGTAGTATTGCAGTGCTGTAATACAAACATGTTTGCAATTGTTTAGAATTCTACGTGCATTCAGTCATTGCCTCACTGGAATATTAAATGTGTAAGATAATCTGTGCTAGATTTAGGAGATACTGAGTCAAACAAAACTGAAAATATCTTTTTCTCATCTCTTTTCATTAAATTACAGAATAGAGGAATTTCTGAAAAAAGCACATAGAAGTTCCAAGACACTTGCTTACTATGACTCATCTTTCTGATCTGTATCAAGACGGAAGGACAATATTTACTAAGCTGAGAAGAAGGGACAAGAAATCAGCTCGCATAAGTAAAAAACCATGAGTTTCACTGGAGGAATGGCTCAGTGGTTAAAGCGCTTGATCAAGCGTTAAGCCAAGCGCTAAGTACCCAAGTTCGATTTCCCAGCACCACATAACTTGGGCGTGGTGGCGCACGCCTGTAATCCCAGCACTCAGGAGGCTGAGACAGGATTACCATGAGTCCAAGGACAGCCTAGGCTCTGAAGTGAATTCAGAACCAGCCTGGACCACAGAGCGAGACCCTGTCTCAAAAAACAAAACAAAACAAAACAAACAAAAAAAACAAAAAAACCAAAACACCAAAACCAACCAACTAAAAAAAAAACCCATGAATTTCATTTTTAGTATATTTAAATGAGATTGTTTATAGATACTCAGGTTGGATATATAATAAATTGTGAGTTGGGGGTCTGAGTGAGATTTACTTTAAAATCATTAGCATGCAGATAAAAATTAAATGTTTCAGTTTAAATGAGATGAATCAAGAAGAAAATCTTCTGGAGACTATAATTTAAGATTGAGTCACAACAGTGACAGTTATGAGTCAGGTAACAGGAGATCCAGCACAGCGGACAGGTGAAGAGTGATTATGGAACTTCATACTCAGGAGTTAAGAGAGAAGAAATAAAACATGATGAAACATGATGAAAACATGATAAAACATGATGAAATAAAACATGATGAAAGCTTGGTAATAATGGCATGGTAGGCAGCTGGAGGATAGCTTGGAAAAGGTGGGCAGCAGGGTGGAAGCAGGGAGTGAAGCCCCACCTTCTGTCCTATCAGCGGTGGCATGAGAACCTGATAGGACCTGCTGACAGGAGGCTGCCTGTGCCAGCTGCTCTCCTCCTGCTCACCCTTCATCTGTCCTGGCAGCCTGTTCCTTACATGGACAGCACTGTCCATGGCTTGGGGCTGCTCTCAGGGCATTAGACAGCAAAGCTAACACTGACAGATTAAATTCTGCTTTATATATGTCATATAATGCATTTATTTTCAATATGCTGTATGGTTGTTTGAGTGTGAACTGCATCACAATGTCATGTTTATAAGAGGCCAAAGGTCTTTGGGCTCCATGGTCACTGATATTTTCCAACCCTCTGAATTCCTTGGTAGATATGTGCCAAAAAGACACGTTTTCAAAACAATTAATACAAATGATCAAAATCTCACTTGTGAATGTTGGTTGTCACAGCAAATAACCACATTCTTAATAGCTAATATATATTTTCAATCATAGGTGTAAAGTAAATTTTCAATAAAGCTTTGAAATACTGATCCTCAACAGTGTTGTCGCAGTCCTTTTCACATGAATAAAGTGTGAAAACCAAAACAGGATCTCAGATTGATCATATTGTCCTTTGAAATATATATGATTAATGTGTATCTCTTTAATTGCTGATTCAATAAATTCAATTTGGTCATTTTCATATTCATTAATTTACTATTTATGAAGTTAAATAGTATGTCTTTTTCAGTTATGGTATTACTTCCCAGAGTAAAATACCTGACCTTCAAATTATTAGTTTACTTCATTTTAGCTTCCATTTAATTTTCCTAGAACATGACGCTATTAGCCACTTAATAGAGCTTTACCATAAATATCTTACATATGTGGGCCTATTGGTACTTCCGTGTCTCTATATTCTGCTAAAAATAAAATTTTACTTGGTATCTACATCCAATCCATAATATATTATTTTTCAACTAATTGGCTTGCTACAGTCAATTAAATAGAGTATTGCTTACAGAAATAAATCTGTTAAACTATAACTGTGGCTGAGCCTATCATTCAAATTCTCAGGGCTAAGAATGACACCAGCACAAATTCGGCTGATGCGATCAACATTTCCTCAGTGGATAAAATTTTTAGCAAGCATTTTTTCCCTTTCTCAAGAAATAACACTAGTGTGATAGTGACAGAACTGTGACTATGCTGTCATTTGAAATTTAGATGTAAGTAATCTATCATATTTCTATTTTGGCTAATTGGAAAAGAAGAGCATGGAATCAAGATTCTCACTCTACTGAGAACTTAGAGACAAATTAAAACAGTTATAATTAAATCAGTTAGAGTTTGAAGGGACTTGAGAGGTCATTTATTTAGTCAAATCATTTTCATCCGAGAAGATGCAAACTTAAAATATCTTTCCATGATTACTATTTCAGCCCTTTTAAAGACATCCTCAATTAGCTTAGCAACTCAAAGTTTAGTAATCTTCATAGTTGGTGAAATCTTCCTTTAAATACCTCAATCTCCAGCTAGAATACTTCTTATCAGTTCTTATGTTGTAAACTGAAGAAAATCTGCTGCTTTATTTTTATTTCTCAACTTTCCTTTCAAATGTTGCAGTTTTTATTATGTATTAAAATTAATGTAATCTATACCCAGTTAACTTTTCTTGTAAACCAAATTGTTCAAAAGTTTCTTAAAAATGGGTTTAAGTAGAAATTTAGTACAAGAGGAATTCCCACCATTGCTTTGACTCCCTCTTGTCCGCTTGTGTGCACGTGAGGTGAGAGAAGATGTGCGTTTTAAAGTTTGTCAACCCTCTGGTCTCTACATGTTGTTGCTGCTTATAGTTAACTCCTAAATCTGTTTTTCTCCTTAATGTATTAAGTTACCATTTTATCTTGGAAATTTCTTTTATCAAAATGCATTTACCCGCAGGAGGAAAAAAAATAACTCACCTTAGGACTGAAGGTGGCATCATTGATGGAATGCATGTGACCATAAAGGGACTGCTCACATCTAATCTAGGAAGACAAATCAAAATAAAATCAAAGTGCATTTGATGTGTGGAAAGAAATTAAAAGGTTATTTAAGTTTTAAAGTAATTTTGACAAAAAATTTTAAAACTCAAACTTCATTTAGTATGTGTGGAGGAACCGAAAGATCAATACATTTTTATAAAATTTTAAAGTAATTCTTAATAAAATTAATTCATTAACATGATATAGTGCATTAGTTTTGGTCATCAATAACACGTGGTATCAGAAAGGGGGAATCAGCCACAGTGGTGGTAACTCATCTGAAACTCTACTACCATACTTGCATTTGAACCATTGAGCCGGGGGAAAATTTTTGCCTCACAGCAGCATAATACAGCTCATTTCCCACACTGCTGCAGGTAGAGACGGAGGCCTATTTTGCATTTGTTTTCAAATTATAGGATGATAATTTAATTCTAGAGTTTGCAAAGTTCAGATTAATATAACATATATAAAGTTGAATACATATAATATGCATTTATTAGTATTTCAAAACATAGAAACAGCTCTTTGTTTTGTGCAAACCATACTTCACTTTTATCTATGCTTCTTATCCTCTTCAAACAAGTTAATTTCATTTTTAAACTTCCATAATTCAGTTCCCAGAAAAGATATAACCTATTATGGAAGAGATCTATGTGGAGGACTCTTTTTAATATTAACATTTAAAGGGTATTATGGCTTATATTAGGATAATAATTCAAAAGATTTTAGAACAAGAAAATATCTGGACTAGTGTTTGCAAATTTTTGTAAAGGGCTCTGAAATTCAAAATTCATTCAACAAATGATTTTTGAGTAATTAATATGTGATACACATTATAGGTATTTAGGCTCTGTCAACAGCTAAAACATACAACAGACTGTATACATGTGAACCTTACGTTCTAGTTGGTGAGGAGTGGGACATTTTTCTAAAAAGACAAAATATTTAAGCAAGGATAAGTGGATAAAGAAGAAAGTGTCTGAGAGGGTTGTAGACATTAATTTTGAGACTGAGGCATATAAGGATTCAGAGAATTTTTTCCAAAATAAGCTGCTTCTACATGCTAAGCTGAGGAAAATCTCAGAATCAAGGTATCCCCATGTTCTGTTATATGATTGAAGAAGCTCTTCTAAGAGCAATGCAACAGTCTTGGAACTTCCTGAAGCCTCATTATTCCAGAGAGAGAAAACTGAGAAATGTCACATCACCTAGGAAGACTTTGTCACAGTTATTATCTTTCTTCAGCTTTTAAAGAGAACCATTTACAAGCAAGTGCCTGTTCTTTGGGCCCAATCATTTCCTCTAAAAATCAGTCATATCCCTCTGAAATGCTGACAGTCCCTTATTTCTTCCTCCTCAATGAAAAGGGTCACTTAAATTTCACCCTTCTGTTCCTTCTTTGAGCTTCATATTTGAACAATTCCAATGCTGAACCACATAAATAACTTATTTTATTAGTATATGTTTGTGATGTGTAAAACATACATTCACTTTAGGGAATATAAAAATTTGAGCCATGTTCTCCCCCTCCCCCACCTCTCCCCCGTTTTCTCCTCACTTCTCCACATCCTTCTTCATGTCCAAAATGTCTACCTCCCTATTTCCTACCTGCCTGCCTTTATTTCACTCTATTATTATTTATATTCTGGGATTCTGATATGAGATCCATGTAATATTTAATTTGTGCCTGATGTATTTCACTTAACATTATAGCCTCAACATCCATCCATTTTCCTACAAAGGGTTCAAACTTATTCTTTGTGGTGCCTCTTCTCTTGTTAATTCACTTCAGTGAGCCTTCAGGGTGGGCAGGGAAAATCTCTCTGGTTCCTACAAAGACTGAGAGCAAGACTCTTTATCAGGCACAGTAATCGGGTTTGGCCTCATTCACAGAAAGAAATACCCAAACAAAGACTGGAGACGGCAGGGAGTTGGCCATGCAGACCCTGGAGGGAAAATGCTCCAGGTGGAAAGAAAGGCAGGAGCTAAACTACCCAGGTGGACTTTAGCTGGCATGAGTCTGGCAGCTGAGAAGTTTCTCAGGGGGACAGTATACTTACTCTAATAGCTACATCAGATATCATTCACTATCGTGTGTTTACCTACAAGAGAGATTACATTTTTTAAATATATGCAAGATGAGATAGTAAAGATAAATCATCAGGATAGTCTTTCATTGTGGTTGGCACTCAGGGACTATCTCTAAACTCAGCACAGTTGGAAACACTTTCTAACTAAGGTCCCTTTAATCCTCTCAGTGGCCATTGTGTTCAGTAAATTAAACCTCAAATATCTTGTTACGGAATCAATGTTTGGTACTAATCCTTGTTCACAAAGTACAAAGATTTCCCCACCTAAGTTTCACGTTCACATAAAGCACAGAAACACAACGGCATTGGTTGAAGACCCTCCCTCCTCCCCTTGCTGTCTGGATGCGCTTCTCAATACTGTTGCAACATTAAACCAATGACCCCGAGGACCTCAAATCGCATAAATTCCCAAAGGAGTAATAAACTGTTTTATAAAGGTAAACGGGTGAAATATTAGCTACTATAATTATCAGTATTTTTGATCCTAAGGATTGTAACAGATATGGAAAATGGAAATTTAAAAACTACATTTTTATTTTCTTCAGAGAGAAGTGATTTCTGCCAACATCCTCAAAACTACAGAGCATAAACATCCCCTCTACCTCTCCTCAGTCCAGACGAAAGGACAGAATATGCACATACTGGTGGCTGGGGAGGTCAAATCCCCTTTTACTTCCACAGCCAGCCTGGGAGTGGTTGCGTTCGGGAGGGATGGAACAAGCTCCGACGCCTCTGCTAACTCACAGCATTTCCTCCTCGCTATAAAAGCCTCCGATATTAGCATACGTGAAGAGATGGTGATTTGAGGCAAATAGGCCCCTGGATCTCCTGGGAGATCGTTTTAAATAAACCCTTTTTTCTTTTTCATCAAAATAAATGGCCTCCTTTGATTTGGTCAGCTTCAAGCAAATAAACGGGAGTTGACCTGAGTGGATGGTACCAGGACTGTCATGGTGGATTTTCTTTGAGAACTAATACATAGCGATATGATATTACACTTGGATATTTAGTGTTAATGTTTTTACCAAGTTTTAAATTGGAAAATGTATCTTCGAATATTTTTGCGCTAATAAAAGTTTTGTGTTCGGTCCTTTCCTAACTGGGGAATCTCTAAACTACTTGATTAATTGTTAAGGAAAACTCAGCTTTCTGATTCCAATCGTGAATGCCAAGTTAATTCGAAGGAGAGTCTCCAAGGTACTCTTGAAAAGCCCTGGAAATACCGGGTTACAATGGAAATGCTGACGGGCCACATTTGTGCTGCTATAACAAAACCTGACTCGAAGATAAATGTTTCATGAATTAAGAAAAGTTACAAAAGCTTTTCTATACAGCTTTGTTCCCAAGATAAAAGTGAATCTACTCTTCCTGAGGTAGAGGGAATATGTGGGTTACTAATATTCTAGTCTGCAAACAGCCTTAATCAAAAGCAATACCCAAACTGGGACATTAAAATTTGGAATATCTTCTCTGATGAATTCTTGTCAGAATTATTTTTTCAAAGGAGTACAAAAAATGAAAAAAAGAGAGAAGAGGTTTTTTTTAAAAATTATCATGTGACTCAATAGGCATTCCTTCAATATTTGATACTTGATTCTCTCACACAAAGAACTTTTCGCAATAATGGTCTGCATCTCTGGCCTTTGGTGTAAAATGCTTGGCCCTGGGACCCTGATCTGTCACCAAACAGCCCTCTGACCTTAAACAAACTGCTTCACTTCACTTTGCTTCAGTTGCCTATTGTGTGCAATGAGGTAATGGTATTTAACCTTTAGCTCTGTTAGGAGAATTAATTGAGCTAACAGTGCAGGTAAGATGTTGGTGTGCTGCCTAGGACAAAGAAAGAGCTTAACAAACATCAGCTATGAATACCAAAGCAATATAAATGCTGAAATGATGATGGCTTCCACACTAGCATCTCCACCCTTACCTCTACACCGAGCTCCACACCTGAGTATTCCCCTGTCCCCTAAGAGGTCATGGTGGCATCTGTGAGGATTGCTCTATGCCTTCAGACTTGCTTCCCGTGGTCCCAACCCATCCTGATCTCTACTAAGCATTGCTCCCGGGACCCCAGACCTCTGGTTTTCACTTGGATTCAGACAGAAGAAGCACCTACAAGAGAGTAGCGGGAGGAATAAAAGACTTACTGTTCCCTTCCTGTTCAGCTGTGATTTCTGTCAGTGGCTCTATCCTCTATCAAATATCTGTGCAAAGGGCCTCTCAAAGTACAGCACACACTACTACATCCAGAAAGCCTCATTCTCTTGTACCTTTAGATCTAAGGGTAGCAATGGCTTCCCATTACTTCAAGTCCCCACCTGTCCTGGTGTTCGCTCTCTTGACCCAACCAGACCACTTGCCTTTCCAGAAAAAAAAAAAAAGTACTGACACCTGGATTAAAGAATGGTTGAACGCAATCACATATATAGAGACCTCTGGGGAGATTTAGGCCTTTATTTGCAGTCCAGGAGGACAAGCCTAAGGATCTTCCTCTTCTGGAGATTTATTTGCAGGTCAGAACGAAGTTCTCTTTCTCTGTCTCTCTCATCCAACCATTACAGGAAAGCAACTGAATCTGAATTTGAGTTTCCTAGTTTGAGTTTTCATTTCCATGGTATATAACCCACTGTACAGACAGGAGGTATCTAGTTCTCACTGTTTCCCCGCATAAGGGCTTGGGAAGTGGAAAAATAAGAGGCTGGTTTTGAATAAATAAATAAATAAATAAATAAATAAATAAATAAAATGGTTTGAACTCTAGTTCAGAAACCTCCTCTTTTCTATCAAGAAAATAAATAAATAAATAAATAAATATAGATGTAAAAACACAAAGCTTGCCCTGGCCTTCCTGTTTGGCACTCCCCTGTGTTTCTCTTGTTTTCTCTAGCTTGGACGCTCCTCTTTCAGCTGCCAACTTGAACAAAAACTTTCCAATGATGTTGCAGGGGTAGTATTCCCAGCTCCTCTCTTTTCACCTATCCTTGAAGTAGCTGAAACTGTTTTAGGAAACTCCTTTCTTTTTCTTCGTGGGTAAACAACAAGCCTTCAGACTAAGTATGTCCATAGACCTGAGTTCTGCCCAGTGAGATACTGGACATCATGAAATAAGGCCATGCAAACGTGGCCCTTAAAGATAGGCCACAGAATCCTCTAAACATTATCTGTAGTGTGCTGGCAAGGTCTCTAGATGATGGAGAAGCACAAAAAGAAAGGAGCTTGACTTTCTGAACCACAGAAGAGAAGGCAGCAATCTTGGGCTTCCAATGGGACAGTCTGTGAATGAGGAATGAACCTCGACTGTGTCAATCCTTCAGGTATTTCCACAAATGGCAGTAGCCAACTATCGGACACCTTGTTTTGTTCCTCCCATTTACACATTATCTACTAAAATTGTTTATTTACTAAAATTGTTTTATTGTTAGGCTCTTGTAACTGAATTAAATCTCACAACAGAAACTTGTTTTTGTCACCATCGTATCTTTCCCAAGGCCAAAGACACCTCTAGTAGGATTTCAAAACAGGTGAATGAGAGTGAATGGAGTTACATGAAGATCACAAATGAAAACTGCAAGAAGACCCACTCTTAGCAGTTGTGCTTGCTGTTGGAAAATATCTTTACTTTCTTCCCAATATTCACCTTAACTTTGCTTAGTCATGATATGGGATGTGTGTACTGTCTGATCCTCCCAAAACAGTATTTGCCACTGCTTCTTAACATCCAAACAACTATAAGGAAATCATGACTACAGGTGGAGGAAGCTTGACATTCATTGAGTGCTAATTATGTACTTCCAGCATTATGTGACTTGACAGTCATTATCATACTTAATCCTGAGAACAACTCTAGAAAATGGACACTACTACATTTCCCATTCTGTCTATGAGGAAACAGAAGGCCTTAGTCCATACTAACATAAATGAAAAGGGCCAGAGCCCAGAAGAATTTTTTTTTGGTCTAATCCAAGGTCACCTAACTCGTTATGTACAAAAAGAGGAAGTAAGTAAGGCTAATGGTAAGATTTTCCCAACTTTCCTCCTTTCTGAGCTCTCTGAGCTTCCTCATATGGTTGTGTGAGGATACATAATGAGACATGGTCAAAGAGCTGCACTAGAAACTAAATGTAATATATCTGTCACAGCTCTCCCAAGCCCATGTTTCTAGCCTTTAACTGTGGGATATCTTTTCTCTCTTGCATAAACTAACAGGATGCTAGTTGATGGCTATTAGACCATTCTGGATAGAAGCATTTGTAACAATGTAACATTTGTAACATCTGGAGCAATTCGAAGAGGACAAGATACAGAATGGCACAGTGGCTAAAGCATTTGTCTACCAAGCACAAACCTCTTGGTTTAATTCTCCAGCACCACAAAAACTGGGCACGGTGGTCCACACCTGTAATCCCAGCACTCAGGAGGTTGAGGCAGGAGGATTGCCATGAATTTGAGGCTAGCCTGAGTTATACAGTGAGCTCAGGACCAGCCCAGATTACAGAGTGAGACCCTACCTCAAAAAAAAAAAAAAAAAAAAAGATACAGATGTTGTTTTGGACACTGTTACCATGATACAACTTAGCCCACTTAACTGACATAAGCTCTACTGATAAAAATTAAGTCTGTCTCCAAAGTACATAAACATATTACCACTACAATTATTAAAAGCCAATGTTCACACATTTCCTTTCTTACTACTTACAGTGAAGTTCATTTAGCCAACAAAGTTAATATCATTGTGAAAACAATTAAGGCTTAAAACATAGAGTAAGCTTTTGCAATTCAGTTTCTCTTTTGTGAAGTTTTCATTTAAAATGCCTTTTTGATGTATTAAAGTGATTTTTATTGTAGTTATGTAACTTACAGTTTATAAAATGCACAAATCTTAAGGGCTTAGTTCAAAGGATTTTTATACATGTGCTTTTCTGTGCCCTTTGCTATTCATACTAGGATATGGAACGCTTTTATCATTCTAGTGTTCCTTCATGCCCTCCTGTGAAAGCAACCCTAATGTTTTATTAACTATGATTTTTAAGAAAAATTTAGGAATAAACCTATTCTACATTCAAATATTGTAGAACACCACTCTAATGAAAATTCAGTCTCCCCTCTGAGATCATGCTCAGATGCAACCACTCTGACTTAACGTTTATTGACTACTTCATAGACTTGTCTGTGCAGACACATTCACTTTCGCTCGCGGTTCAGGGGTTTACCTCAGTCACAATATGTACACATTATTATGAGAGGTATATCAAGATGATGACGAATGTGGTACTGGAGTGAAACTGGAAAGTCTAGAACTCAGCCCTTTAAAGTTATTTATAATTTTATAATATATAAGCCCCATGATCACTAGACACAGTAATTCTTTCAATCTCTACTGCTACGGTTTGGTTTGGATCTAGAATATCCCACAAAAGCCTCATGTATTGGGATGTTGTGGAATATCTATGGACTCCATGTGTTGTTAAGAGATGGGCCTGGCTGGAGGGGCAGACACTTGGGGCTTTATCCAGAGAGGCAGATCCCTGAAGCCTGACATGGAAGGGAATATCCTACTTCCTTCCTTTCTCATTCACTCTATTTCCTTTTGCAATGCCTTGAAGAGCTTTCCCCTCTACCATGTGTTTCCACCATTACTGAGTGCCCATGAATGCACGAAGACCTGTAACTGAGCCAAAAATGAGTCTTTCCTCCCTTACATTGCAGATGCTGGATAATGTGTCCCCAAAACAAATAAATAACTAACACATCTACCATATAAAATTGGCATTGTACTGCATCCCGATTTAAAATTGGAGGAATGTGTATAAAGTGATTAGCATAATGCCTACACAAGTAAAAGATACTACCATTTAAAGATTAATTTGTAGTTTTCTTTCCTATTCTTTATTTTTTAATATTTTGTTACCTGCTGAGAATTTATAAATGTCACCACTATCCCAGAGAAAGACTTGTTCTATATCCATGGTAACCAAAACCAGACTAGTTTTAACCTTGTCTCATCAATTAGTAATAGTTCTATAGCTCCACTGATGTTACACGCAAGCAATTAAAACTGGTTTTAAAGCTATCTAATTAATCAATGACAACTAACTTCAGTGAACACTTCTCTAAAAGCCAAACAGCAACAGACTCTTGATTTGAAAATCAGCCAATTGGCCAGATTCACTACAAGTGAACTTGTTTCTAAAGCAGATATCACCTTTCTTCTGCCGCTGAAATTTAAAAAAAAAAAAGCATTGATACACACCAACTGCTTTGTAAAGACTTGTGTCAAAGCATCATCAAATTGAATTGCTCAATGATCAATATACCCTTGCTCAGTATAACTGTTGCATCCTTATTTACATGATATGTTCAGCTTAGGGCTTTAGATATAAAGTGGTGTTCTCATCCTTTGACACAATTAAGGGTACACTAGTTTGGTAGGTAAGACATGATATGGAACCACACATTGGGTGGCTTAAATAACAGAAATACCTTCTCATATAGCTCTAGAGGTCAGAAGTGTCAGCAAAGCTGGCTTCAAGGTACTTTTCATCTTGGCTTGTAAATGATTATGATATTTCTATGTTCTTACATGGTTTTTCATTTGCATGTGTCTGTGTTCTAATCTCTATGAGAATATTAGTCATATTGGATTTTATAGGAATACCATCATATTGAATACGGCACACTTCAATGACAATGTATAACTTACACTGCCTGTCTAGAGTTCCTATCTCCAAATACAGTCACCTTCTGAGCTACAGGGAGACATCATATATAGATTTTGAGGGACACAATTCAATCTATAATAACATGATGCAGAGATCTTTATTCTGCAACAGCTGATTGCAGAATTTCAACTATGACATTACTTTATAGTATTTATCACATTTCAAGGATAAATTGCATATCTTGAAGAAATGTAGTTTGGTCTTATATGAAAAGAACCTCAAAATGAAAGCCTGTATATTCTATGACATTTTTGAGTATATATCAAAATAGACTTGAATATTTTCTATGCACTAATGTAACGGTTGGTACAGTGTCTATAGTAACCTTGCTTGGATTTAACTCCGGGCTTTGTTGCTTGCTGTGTATGTCTTTGAAACTCTGAACCTAAGGTTTTCTTTTTTAATCAATAAAATGTGGATGATAATAGTATATACATTATAGTACCATTTGGGGGATTTAAGAAATTGACCCATGTAAAGTGTTTAGCTTGCTGCCTAGGATACAGCAATTACCCAATAAATGTTAATTATTTCATAGTCACAACATGCAAATTGAGGGCTCTATGATAGCAGGGATGATGTCTATTATCTTCATCACTTTATAACTGTAGTGATGAACTGGCCCAGGAGAGGGATTTAATAAATACTTTTAAACTAATGCATGCACACAAGCACACACACACACACACACACACACACACACACACACGTACCATAAGAATCTAGGAAAGGTATTATTAAGGGATCCCTTCACCACCTTTCTTTGTTCACCACAAGACTTCTGATTTTTCAAGCCAATTCAGGCAAAGAGGTTAATCTCCTACGATTTATTATTTATGTATTTATTTTTGAGACAGAGTCTCCAGCACTTCAGCCAGGCTGGTCCTGGACTCACTATGTAGCCAAGGCTGGCCTTGAACCCATGGCAATACCCCTACCTCAGCTCCTTGAGTGCTGGGATTATATACACATGGCACCGTGTCCAGCTATTATTATGTGGTGCTCGGGAATTGAACCCAGGCCTCAACTTCCTAGCAAGCACTTGCTTCACTGAACTGTACTCCTAGACCCCTCTCTGGGGGTTTTGTTTTTATAAAATAATTCACATGAAAAACTCTAAGAATTACAACCTTAGTATTGGAATTTCACATCCATTTGACAGTTGGACAGAAAAAGTTTTGTGCATTGTTTTTCCCATCTAGTGTTCACCGAACAGCTAACGCTCCTCTTGGATCTACACATCTCAACACGTAGGCATCACCTCTTCACAGCAGTATGCCTAAGAAATAAGTTATTATCATAAAGTACTTAACTTCAAAAAAACATTTTCTAAATAGAACACAC
>PVKB01007591.1:0-31894 GCA_004027205.1 Ctenodactylus gundi
CAAAGACAACACTCCTTTGATAGGCAGGACCAACATTGTCAAAACGGACATGTTACCAAAAAAAAATATTATGTAGATGCAATGGAATTCCAATCAAAATATCAACAAAACTTTTTCCAGAAGTAGAAAAAGCAATCCTTAAATTTATATGGGAAGCAAAATAAAACCATATTAGCCCAACTAATTCTGAGCAACAAGACAAAAGAAAGACATATCCTAATCCTGGACATCAAGTTACTTTACAAGGCAACCTTGATAGAAAAAAAAAAAACCCACATGGCACCTGCACAAAAACAGATAAGTGGGCCAGTAAGACAGAACTAGGGATGCAGAGACAATCCCAGGCACCTTCAGCCATCTTACCATTGAGGAGCCAAAGGCTTTCAGTGGAGAAAAGTTGGCTTCTTTAACAAATGGTGCTGGGTAAACTGGCTATTCATGTGCAGAAGAATGCATTTATACTCACATCTTGCACCCAGCACCAAGCTCAAATCAAAATGGATCAAAGGCCTAGACACTAAAATAGAAACACTGCAACCACTGGAAAATAAAGTAGATTAACAATGTAGAGGACACAGGTATAGGAAAGGACACCAATTTCATAAGAAACACCAAGAATCAACAAATGTTATTATGTCAAACTAAAAGCATATGACACAGCAAAGTAATTAACACAGTGAAAAGACAACTTACAGAAAAGGAAAACATATTTGCCAGCCACTGTTTGAACAGAGGTCTAATATCTAGAACATATAAAGAAGCAAAAATAATTAAAACACCAAAAATAAAAGACCTGATCAAAAAATAGGCCACAAAATGTACAGGTGCCTCTTAGAAAGCCCACATGGCCAGCTAGTACCTAGGAAAATGCTCAAATATAGAAATTAGGGAAATGGAAATAAAAGCAACATTGGGAGCCCATCATATTTCATTGAGAATAGCTATCATCAAGAACTTTTAAAAATGCTGGTGTGTGAGAAAAGAGGAAAACTTCTACATTTTTGTGGAACTATAAGCTAGTACAATCACTGGGAATTGGCATGGAGACTCGTAAGAAAATTGAAAACAAAATTGCCATTTGGCACAGCTGTGTATCTTCTAAGGATCTTTCTCAAAGAAATAAAAGCAACGTATTATAGTGTTACAGTAGCATATGCATACATGTTTATGGCAGCACACCTAATAACAGCTATCCCTAGAGGCAGCTCATATGCCCATCAATGGACGAATGGGTAAAGGAAATGTGATATATATATACACAATGGAATATTACTTTGCCATAAGATAAGTGAAATTTGCAAAAAAAAAAAAAAAGGATACACCCTGAGACTTGACACCGTAATGGTAGTAAACCAGACGAAAAAGGTTAAGTACTACATGATTTCACATATATGGGAAATTAAAGCAATATCAATAAATCAAAGAACAAAACAAAAGAGAGAACATAAGAAATAGGGAGTTAGACTTTGAGAAGATTAGGATCTTCAGATGGGGTGACTCTTGGAGGTAGAACACAGAAATCAAACTGATTAAAATGTGATATGTAGATGTGACACATCCCTAAGATGTATGGAAATAGCATGTATCACAAATATATACTTAAAATACAAAAAAATAGGGAAATAATGCTGGGTATGAAGGAAAAAAACAGTGAAAATACACAAAAATCATGAACATTTATTCACATATACAGTAAATTTTGTTAAATATTTGCTGAATTCAAGGAGAACTTAAAAACCTGCAATATGATATCAGGGTTGAGTAGAATATTCTCAAAGAGCAATAAATCAAATCAAATCAAAGTGAGTTTACTGATTTTCAAAGGCGAATGAGCATGAGATAAACCACAGTATTTACTTGAATGCAGTATAAAAATAAACTTGGCATACTTGCAAATAATTGAAAGTAGTTACATTGCATGAACCACATCCATCCAGCATAATTCAACAAATTTAGAAATCACATTCTAAAAGGTGTATCATCAATTTCATACAATGTAAAATTAACGGACAAAATTAAATGTAAAATGTCCTCACCTAGAGTAAAATTGAATTTTTAATGTTAAACTAAAAATTTTTTCTAAATATGACAAGTGAAAAATAAAGCACTAAAGCATGCAACTAGAATAAAAACAGAAAAGAGAACAAAATACTGAACGAAAGAATAAACGAACTTAGAAGTGGAAAATATGAAGGTAAAGAAACCATAGAGATTACTCATAGGATGCACTTACTGATCTCACAACAAAATTCCTTTTTTACAAATACATAATTAAAAAAACATAAAAGTTGATGCATATAATCAAATAGAAGAGAATAAAAACAATATCAAAACTTTTACATGAGGAGACTCATATATAAAAGTACACACCAATAAATATGTACACATAAATGATATAGAAAATAACTTAAGAATACAAATGTCCACACATATGTACAAATAAAGAGAAAGCAAGAATAAAGAAGCAGTCGTGCAATAATATGATTCTGATGTTCTTCCGGAGATCTTTTTAAACTGCCACTTCATATGCTTCTGTGATTTATGGAAACAAAGTCAGGATGAATAATTCTTAATTTAGGGCATATTATTGTAGAAATTTAAAAATGCAAAGAAGATATTAAATACCATTAAAGTAATTATCATTCTGATCATGAATCAAGATACGGTGTGTACTGCATACAAAGACTAATTAAACTCATATGTAAAAACACATATAAAAACCTCAAATAAAAAATCATCAGCAGCTCATGAAATCCAGTAAGGTGTCAAAAGAATAGTAAAGTAAAAATAACTAGAAATATTCCATGGTGCCCTATGCTTCTGATAATACACCTATGCAAATTAATTGCATTAACTGACATGATGAATGATACCAACTAGATAGAAAAATATTTATGAAATCCAAAAAAGTTTATATTAATAAATCCATTATATATGAAGTCTATCATCATTAAACTAATGGTTAGCAAATGATGGATAAGGGGAAAACCTCAATTTAATTGAGGGTGATTATACGAAAATTATAATAAGAAGCATATTTCATGGTAAAACTTTAGAAGCATGTTATACCTGTGACTAAGTAAACAAGGGAGGTGACAACTCTCAGATGCAATGGTTTGGTGTCATCCAAAGCAAACAGTTACAATGGTATCCTTAGAAACACGAACAACTAAGCATTCCTACCATATTCTCTTGTACTCTCATTGGTTCCTTATATCAAACAGGTTCCTACACTGAAAATTATGACATGGAGTTCAAGCATCCTGCTACTCTTTTCTAATTCAGGCCAGCCTATACGGTGACAAAGTGGCCATGTGTGCATCTGAAAAATTAAATATTACAAAAAGTGAAATGGAAACTGTTCATCCAGGTTTTCCCAACATTTTCTGTACTTCGGTGAAAATGAAAGTTATATGCATTACGTTATCTACAAAATACAATTTATGTGTCTTCAGTAATTTCACATATGGTCTAACTTTTTTAAAGTTGACAATTCATAGTATAAAGATGAGATGTAAAGTTTATGTTAATAATTTAAGGTTTTCATTTTCCTTTACATACAATGCCTTGAAGTCATAAATTATAGAACAAAACCCAAGAATAATTGAGAAAGGTATTTGTCACTCTGTGCACGCATGATAACAGCAGAGGACATGCATAGGTTGATATAAGCACTAAAGAAAAGTACGCATATTGAACTTTGGGAATTTCCAGTTCATTTCATCACCATACATCCAGAATTTTAATAGCTCATTTATAATGAGACATGTGTAAAATAGACAATCAGATATAAAAATGGAAAGGCTCAGAGAAAAATTATTTGTGAGTTCTAACTCAAGATCTGGATTATTGTACAATCAATGCACATTGAAGATTGCTGTCTAAAAAAACCCTTTCACACGCAGAGCTTTCAAGAAATTCTTTAATCTTTTACTCCAAATGTACACTGACAGAAAGAGATAATGAGAAGTTCTGAAAATAATCCAAGATGAAATATGCTCCCTCCCAAGGGGAGAAGGGTGAAACAAGAGAAAAAGAAGCAGATGAAAGAAGAAATGCGGAAAACAGATAAAACTTCAAAGGCAATAATTAATATCTTCAGAAAGCATGCTGTGTCTCTAAAATAAGAAAAGAATGCTATGAAAGACAGTAATCATAGAAAGGTAAATGGTTCTTGAATTTGAAAATAAACTCATACTTTTAAAGAATAGAAACACATGTAAAAATAAATGAATTTTTCAGAAATATAAACACTGATGATGACAACAGTAACAAAATGTGAGTATGTTGAGACTTTTTTTTTTATCTTTTACTTTGAGAGAAAGCCTCCATAGGTTTTCGGATAGGCTTAATCTTTAGGTTCTCATGTTTAAGTCACCCAGATTAACTAGGATTACAAACACGTGTCATCATTGCTGGCTAAAAAATAAAGAAATAAATAATTGAAGGATTAATTCAGGAAACACATCTTATTAGCAGAATTACCTGAAAGTTTAAAGATACTTAAGGAAGCAGGAGAAAGTATCAAATAATTAGAATAATAAACTTTCCTAGACTGAGTGGATATGTGCATTTTGAAGGAAGGAACCAATAGAGTACTGGCAAAGAGGAAATCTCTATACCAAGCTACAATATTGTGAAATTTACAACATTATTTATATAAGCGAGAATCCCAAAAGGAAATTTGAAAGCAGAATATCAGAGTTCTTATGTGTAACATTAGAAGGTACAAAAATGTAAACCATGCCTTTGTAATTCTGAGAGAGTGTCATTTCTCTAGTTTAAGTCCAGGAAAAAAATTTCAAACATGCAGTGAGTGGCTCAAAACTTCACTTTCTTCATGTTCTTTCCAAGAAAGCTGTTAAAGTCGCCTTAAAAAATATGGGAAAATTGACTGATAATGGGTAGGCATGGGATGCCTGAAAAAAAAAAGTATAACTTAGGAAACAACTGAAAACATTGCTGGAATGACATATTCAGTGCGCTTCAGAGCAGTCATTGTGGAATGGCGCAAAGAACAAAAGAGTGAGTTTCCAGGAGGAAATAGAAATTCTAAAGTACACAAGCCAGCTCATTACTTAGAAGATAATATGGATGAGTTTTCATATACTTGTTTGGACAATTGCTGAGCTTACTGATGACAAAGCAGTATCGTTGTCAACTGAATGAAAGTTCAACTTCCGATACAAAGAATTGTCCATACTATGCTAGTAGAGCTAGTGGCTAATGATAGTAATATCATCATCATATAAATGTTGAAATTGTATTCAAAATTATAAGCATAATTTGGAAGATGCAGAAAGAAATGTTTGAATGTTGTTAGAGAGTTAAATGCTAGCATGTCAAAATTGGGAAATAAGTGTATAATTTCAAAACTTACCAAAAATATAGCATTGGCATTCTGATTTGAAATATCTAGGAAATCCTAGCAGTGATACCCTAAACCATTTAAAGTTGTTATATCCAGAAATTAAGAATGAGGAGCAAAAACATTTGAGGCTGGATATTATTAAAATTCCCTGAACCCTTAGAATTCAACATGATTTAGAAAAACAGCTATATGGTCATTAAAATACAAAAAGCTCAATTCCATTTAATGAAAAAAAATGAAAATTCATTTACTGGATGGCCTTAATGGTAAACATACATAGCTATGCTAACCAAAGGAAAAATATAAATGACACCAGAAAATTAGAAAGAAAAGAAAGTTTCCCAAGAATTATCCCGAAGTGTGATACTACATTCTAATAGTGTGATGTGAATTTATCAAATCTCAAAGTAGAAGATACTTTCATTTTAGTCAAAATATTACAGCATTTGATGCACTATGAAAGTATAAAATTTTTTTTACTAAAGCTGTATATGGGATATTATGTTGTCACAAAAATATGAGTACATTTTATTAGTTTATAAAGCATGAAAATATCAAATATCTAGTAAGTCAATCTAGTCAAATAACAAAAATTCACACGTGATGTCCAAAGTGATTTTATCACAGAAAAGATGGAGGGGTTATAATTAGGAAATCTCTAGCCGACAATATATCATTTTAATAAAGGACCATATGATTTTTGACAGTTGCTATAAAGAATATTTAATAAACTTCAAAACCAATTTTTGAGAAAAATATTTAGTGAAGTAAAAATCAAAAAAAACTTTGTTAACACCTTAAGAATTTATAAATAAAATTATCACACATTACTCAGACTATAGAAATGAAAGAGCAATTGTATAAGAATAAGATCTATACCTCCTTTTCCATTATGCACTCATGAAATTAACAGAATTCAACTATCAAAATCCCTTGTACAATTAAATTGTGAAATACATAAAATCTCTAAATCGTGTAGTCCAGACTAACATAATCTGCATGTAACCTTTTCTGTAAGATTTGAGATCTACTTCATCTATTAAATCTCTAATTGTAGTCCCATCAATGTTTGAGACAAAAAAATAGTTCCTGCGCCATAAAACTATTACTCGGTAAGTTGTGAATTACCTAACTAAGACAATATTAAATTATTACATTCTGAGAATTCATCAAAATAAAATTGTATCAGTTGCTATGGTTTAAATATAAAATGTCCCCCAAAAGTCTCATCTATCTGGAGAGTGGCGGGAAATGCTGTATTCATCATTTCATGTACTAGTAGGAGGTGAGGTCTCCTTGGAAGTATAGGCCACTTGAAGGCATGACCGGCAAGGATATACTCTTGTACCTGGCTCCTCCCTTCTCTCTCTCTCCTTCCTGGCTACCATGTAGCGAACAGTTCCCAGTGCCAGGCTCTCCCATTAATTCATCTCTGTTTTGACCATGAACTGAAAACCATGAACGAAAACAAAGTTAGCTTCCTTCAAGTATTGAGCATTAGATGTGGTGTCCAATACAAGAAAGTGACTAAGAAAACAGTTCAATTCAAACATGATAAAGTGTTTAAAGGATAACATGAATATAAAGTGGAAAAATGGCCGTACATAATTTTCTTGCAATGATTGCATATTACATAGCATTCTGATTCTCACAGGGATTATGGGTAGTTGAGAAAAACTTAGTAAAATAATTCTAATATTTATGTATAGCTAATAAAAAGGAGTAGAGTGAAAACATTTTGGAGACAGTAGTGAAATGAGACCTCATTAATAAACACTACCGATAAAATTGGAATAATTAAAACAACACATTAAGTTTGATATAGTAATTCTACTAATCATAAAAAGTAAGAGAAATCCCAGGAACCTGAATTTTTATTTCGTTAAGATTAAAATGGCATTCTAATTTAGTGCATTAAGTAATGAATGCATTTGATTACTTAGAAGAAAGTAACAACTGCATTAGTTTATACTTTTGGAATTGCAAAGTCTCTCTCACAACTGACTACTGAAATCTGCCACTGAATTACAAATGTATACGAAGGAAATTAATAAAGATATGGATGTGACCATCAAAACAGTATGCACAAAACAGAGGGAGGGAATCAGAGAGAGTGAAAAAGTCAGAGAATGGAGTTCCAAGGCCCTTCATTCCGAAGGCTGAATACCTGGTAAATTGTCACAATCATATTTGTTGCAATTCTGAGAGGTAATCATAGCTTTCTTGTAATCATGTGAATACTCAATCAGAAAATCATAACTCAAAATACAGTAAGGGAGCTTTGTAATTTCTTTTGTTCACTGAGTAGCCCAGACTGGCCTGCAACTCATGGCAATCCTTCTGCATCAGTATTTCCTTCCAAGTGCTGAGATTATAGTCTACAGCCACTGTGCCCAGCTATTTTTTATGTGTCGCTGGAGAACTGAACCAAGACCTTATGTGTACTAGGTAAACACCTTTAGCACTCAGGTATGCCCCTAAACCAAGCTTTGTAATATTTTGAATTGTTTCGCTTACATCTGTGCTCTTGCCCCTCTCCAGCATCAGTGTTTTCTGTAGGAAGCAGCTTGAGGTTCCAGTGTACATTAAACTTAGCACAAAATGTGGCAAAGAAATCTAAACATGAAATGTATTAAAACAAACACTTCTGTAAGATAATATAGCATCAAAATCCAGATGATGCTGAGTTTGTTAACATCTTTGAAAAAGCAACAAAGGAAAAAACCATGGGAAAAAAATCTCTTAATTTTGAGCTCAATAAAATTTTCAAATTTGAAAGTCGATCTTAGGAGAATGAATAAATAAGCCACAGAGCACAAGAAAATTTTTTTTTAAAAAACACATATCTAATAGACAGACATGTGTCTCAAATAAATAAAGTGCATGTAAAACTCACTCAACAGATTGCTTTGATATAAATGGGGTATGAAGGAAACATAATGATGTAAAAAGAGTTTAACAATATATATCATTAGAAAATTGAAATTAGCAAAGATATACTAGTACATATCTACTAAGTAGAAAAATAAAATTGAAAACAAAGTCAGCAAAACATGATTAAGATGTGACACAGCAGAAACTTTCATTTATTTCTTATGGGAATA
Organism: Ctenodactylus gundi; assembly: GCA_004027205.1. NCBI lineage: Eukaryota > Metazoa > Chordata > Mammalia > Rodentia > Ctenodactylidae > Ctenodactylus > Ctenodactylus gundi. The sequence goes on from PVKB01007591.1 coordinate 8,476, forward strand.
TAAAAATAAATACAGTCTATTTGGAATGCTGATTACTAGTTTCTTAGAAAGATAAAGATGATCATATCATTCAGGTCAACAATTGAGGAACTAGGTATTTAGTCAAATGAATTGAAACTTGGAAGGGAGAAGGCAAAGTATCAATGACTAAGATGTGATACACTTAGGTACCGATTTCCCAAGATAAATGTAATTACTATGGTCACAATTATTGGCTTGACCCAATCTATTGAAACTCTAGATAGAATAAAAGATTGAGTTAGAAAAAAAAGAAAGATAATTTATGTCTACTTGAAAACTTTAACATAAATATTTATTTCTACTGATTCATAACTACCCCAAATTGTAAGAAATCAACGTGCTTTAGAAAGTGATAAGTAGATAAACAAACAGGGATGCATCCATACAGTAAATTATTATTCAATAATAAAAAACCTATGAAGCTATGACAATAAATGGAGGAATCTTGATAGATAGATAGATAGATAGATAGGTAGATAGATAGATAGATATAAAAGCTATAGATTATCTAACTCCATCTGTGTAACAATTTGGGAAAGAAAAACTGCAGGACAGAATAAAAAATTATTGTTTATCAAAGTGTAGGGGACGAACAAGAGTCACGAATAGGTGGGTCATTGCTAATTTGTAGGCTAATGAAATTCTGTATGATATTCTAAAAGTAGATATATGACATTGAATTTGTTGAAGACAAGAACTGCAGCACATGGGAGAAACTGTAAAGTAAAATATACATTTCAAATAATAACTGGTCAATATTATTTATCAACTATACAAATCTTGCTGCTGTAATGCAAGATATCAAGAACAGGGAAAATGTTCAGATGTAACAGAGACGCAGTGAATGGGAACTCTTTGCACCAACTCTTCAAAAATATGCAGAAGTGGTGTTGCTCCTCACTGCCACTAACCAGTGTCCAAGGATAAAGTCTTTACTGATGGGCAAGACAACCCCTAGGGCTCAAGGCTACTTCTCTAAACAGGAGAGACTTGAGCTCTTCACTAAAGCCTTTTATTGAGGAAAATCAAATCCCAGCAAACTAATAATTAACCATTGTCTAATAACCTTGAAAGTAGAACACAGTGGAAGTGGGCTATCGCTTCAGGTAACAGAAGATTTCTTCAAAGTGGGCGTGTCGACACATTCTCAGTAACAAGCAAGGTAGAGGGCATCATGACTCGACCATGGTAAAGGAAGCAAACATTCCCTCCACGACTCTCCAAACCTGGAGCAGATGGGACAGACACAGAGGACAGTTCCCTATAAGATCGCTCACAAGGTTGCTCTTCATGGGAGTTCAGTCCTACACTCAGTAAAACTCAGCATGAACTCAACAAATTGAAATATATTGTCAAGTGAAATGAAACAGAGCACAATCTTTAAGGCTAATTATTGATACAATTATGATTTTAAACCCCTATGTTTTATGTAAGGAAAGACATCACAGTTAAGATAAACAGAACAGAGCACAGTATGCCAGAAGTTTGCATCCATATGTGACCCACGAATCTATTAGAGTGAACTACACCATAAAAGCAGCAGTTTATCACAGAATATACCAGCATTTGACACTTTTAACACTGGTTCTTATGTTTACAAAGACAAACAAATAAAAACAACCATTAGAAATCATTCTAATACAACGAAAAGCATGAAGTATTTAGGAAGAATTTGACATTTGAAAGCTGGTAACCACTAAATAAGATCAGCACTCTCCTGAGTTTTCTTCAAGATCAGTCATTAAACATTTTACACATGGAAGACAGAATAGGTTGGAAAACAAGGAAAGAATTTAGGTCCACAGAGGGATTTCAATTTTTGATTAAAATCCTGAAAACAATGGAGACACAGACACACAAAGAAAAACCATAAAATTCTGCTCAATTTTGTCAAGTTCTTAGTGTACCTTTTAGTGCATATGTTTGGGAGAAACACCAAGCAACTGAAAAGAAAAAGGAAAAGAAAGAATCCATTGACAAAATTTGAAGCAGAGAATTCTATGGCTGCCCACCACAGAAAAGACAGAATTTACAGTTTGAGTCCTGCCAAATTAAAATGCAGCAGTAAGTACTATAAACTTTGTATTGAAATCACAAAAGGGCATTTTCAGGAGTAAGGACTGACTCAAGACAAAGGAATTAACTCTCACATATCATAAAGACTCCAAAATTTTAAGATACACACTGGAAACTTGCTTTCCTTCTAAAAAACACTCTAAGTTAAAATTTAGTGTTTCATAATGTATTACTTACAAAATCTAATATAAAATGCAAATCACTAACATTAATTATTGACAAAAATGTAATATAGAAGAACACAGCAGCCAAACATCTTTCCTCTGAGATTAGTAAACTGAACAATGCCTGTGCATGACTGGTTAAAAAAAGGAATAGTAATGATATTGTGAACAAAATACAGGAATTAACTATAGAGTAGGCATATATTTAAAGAAATAAGATTGCACTGTTCACATTGTTATGTTAATAATTTTAAACTTTAATTAAGTGGGCAAATTATCAAGAAAATAATCTGATCCAAGAATAAATAAAAGCTGAATCATGCCATAACAATTAAGGACAATAAGTAGAAGTCAAATGCTTTATGCAAATAAGACTTCAATTTCAGATGGATTTACAGATGATTTCTACTAAATTTTCAGAGGCAGATTGCTGCAGTCTTATTCAAACTCCTCCACTAACTCCTCCAGAGAATAGAGAATGAATATTTCACAATTCATTTGATAAATCCATTATAACCTTGAGAGAAATCCAGAGAAAAACAGTATGAGAAAATAAAAATAAAGACCAATTTCACTCATAAATATCTTGGCAAAATTTTTAAATGAAATGCAACAGCACTTTTAGAAGATTGAATTGATTCTCAAGAGATAGAGGAAAAGATATTTGTAATGTTAAAGAATCATTCACAGCAGACATGTTTGGCACCCTACAATTAAAGGGAACTTCCATACCCTGATGAAAGATACCTATAAAACCTAATAAAAAACTGGGCCTTGTAGTGCTCGCCTGTAATCTCAGCACTCTGAGAGCTGAGGCAGAAGGATCACAAGTTTAAGTGCAGCTTTGGCAACTTAGTAGCTCAACAAAACCTTGTTTCAAAATCAAAACCAACAGATGGATTTGGAATGAAACTTAGTGTGAAGGACCTGGGTTGAATTTTAAGTAACGGGAAAAAAATCTAATAAATAAGCTCAAGAAATGACATCCTAAATGGAGAAATATTAAGCACTATCTTTAAAAGAAGAAAAAAAGGACACATGATATACCTATATTCACATTATACAAGAAATTCTATAAACATAAAAAGAAAAAATCAATTAATATGGGTTAGAAAGAAAGAAATATCATTTTCATTATTTACAGATAATATTACTGATTCATTGGAAGGTCAAAAGATTCTGCTGAAAATCTTTTTTAAATAATTGTACAAATTAATAAGTGGCTAGATGTAATATCCACCTAAATTACTCAAATGTATTTCTAAGCACAGTCCACAAATTATTAGGAAAACACACTTAAAGAAAAAATAGTTTATATTAATAATAAAACCATTAAGTACCTTAAAAGTCTGTCTAACAAAAAAAGTTCAAGAGCTGTGTGTGTACGAACCTAAGATTCTTTGGGTGACCAGAAAAGATCCAAATAAAATGAGACAAGAAATATGTCATGATAAAGACATGAATTATCTCAAATTAATTTATACTTACTCAAATTATAATTATAAGAAAAATTGAGTTCTTTGAAGGGCTTAGCAAACTAATTATTAAAAAATTACACAGGAGAGTAGAAATCCAAGATTATTCAACTTCTCAACAAAACTATACATAGAAGTACAGGTCTTGTCTGCAAAATACCTGTTCATATGTTTTTTTTAGAACAGAAAAATCACAGAGTAAGAGAGATCTACAAGCAGACCTGTATTATAGACAACTGTTTTATAAGAAAGAAGCACTATAGCAGTTGTGTTAGAAAAATAATCCAATTAGCAGAAGTATCAAAGAAGTTATTTTAAAAAATAAATCATCTTTAGGTGGGTTAAAGTCTTCAATATAGTAAGAAAATTTATGCAAATCTAATTGAAAATATTTCTGTACTCAAGGTATGAAAAAATGTCTTACACAAATCTCAAAAAGGGCAATCTGTTGCAGAAACTATTGATAAGACTGATTATGAACAAATTGAGAATTTATGGTCCACAAGGATTAAACTAATAAAAGCCTCAAACCAGGAGAAAATAGTTACAGTATATGTAGCCAGGAAAGAGTGAGCACCAAAAATTATAGGGTTACCACTAACAATAAAATGACACTAAAGTTTCAAGACAAAATAGGTATGAATATTTTTATAGATCAGTAAATATGAGAAGAAATTAATTTTGTTAATATTCTGAAACTATAAGCCAGGACTGCAGTAAGAATTCATTTTACTTGCATTCAGTTTGCAAAATAGAGAAGTTTCTCACATTAGTGCATAGGAATGACTATGGACAAGTAAAAGAACCAAAAGAAATATAAATTTTACAACACTTATTAAAATTAGTTTAACCTGCAAAAGACAAGAGCAAGTAGATAACGCAAAGCATTAATTCCTTCAGAACACTATATGTACCAGCATACTGAAATATAACCAAAGAAGCTAATATTGAACATTTTGCTTAGGCCTACAAATGCATTAAATAATATTAACAAATAATTAATGACCATAATATTTAGGAGAATAACTCAGTTGGGTAGTGAGTAAAACACTGAGGAAAGATGAGTGATTTACTGTCAGTTTTCTAGTGTTCCATTTGGACGGGTTAACAAGTTTTCATTTACTTCTGAGTCAATGAGTGGGTAAATACACGAGAGCATGTGTTAACAATAATGACTTTTCTGAGATCTATTTTTAAATGCACTACGGGCATTAATAAGGCAATATCTTAAAGGACTGAACTGTGAAAGTAGATTCAAATGAATCGTAGATACTACTCAACATGCAATTTTACTGTCTAGTAAAGAACACATACAGAAAGTACAAGTACAGAAACACCTATCTCCAAAAGGACTCCAAAGTGTGAAACATAACTTCCCTAAAACTCTTGTTCCCATTAAGTCAAATTGTTCAATCACATCACTGATCATCATAGTACATGGCATTTTCCTAATTAAAAAAGCAAGAGAGAGATTGGCCTATATCAAGAACTCAAATAGCAATCAGTGCTGGTGAGGATGTGGGGAGAAAGGAGCCCTCCTGCACTGCTGGTAGGAATGTAAATTCATACAACCACTGTGGAAAGCAGTATGGAAGTCTCTCACAAGACTGGAAATAAATATCCCCATCTATCCAGCGGTACCTTTTCTGGGAATTTTTCCAAAACAGTTAAAAACACATAACAGAGACACATGTATACCCATGTTCATAGCAGCACAACTAACAATAGCTAAAATGTGGAAGACACCAGAAACCAGAACACCCATCAACAGACCAATGGGTACACAAACTGTGGTACCTATACACAATGGAATACTATGCATCTATAAAGTCAGATAGGTTGGAGGTTTTTGTAGGCAAACGGAGGCAACTTGAGACCATCATGCTTAGTGAAGTGAGCCCAGAAATAGAAGGTAAAATATCGAATGGTTTTTTGTGATATGAGAAACCCAGATCACAATTATCTCATGGAAGTTAATGTGGAAAATAATGGAAACTGGGGGTGGCATGGGGGGGGGGTAGTAGAGGGAGAGTCGAAAGGAGAGAGGGGAAGGTCTTGTAACCTTGCCAAGATATGTATATGCACAAAATGCTCAAGATCAATGTAAAGTCTAAATTTTGCATTTATACGTATCAATAAAATGGGGAAAATGCAAGAGAACTGGATGCAATATTCAATAGGTATTTATATTTCTGTGTAAATGTATTATAATGTCAGTTTTATTTACTTTTCATTGGGCAGGGAAGCCACATTGTCAAACTTAACAATAGAGAATTCTATCTTCTTAGCAGATGGCATCATATTCATTATACAGCAATGAGTGATGACTCATGATGATCTTGTAGGAAACAGGAATACAAATTATTGGAAACAATAACTTACGACAATTAACAGATTGAAAAGTAAAGTTAGAACTGAAATCATAAAAGCTTTTAATACTATACCACATATGTAGCACTGAGGAAGTTGAATGCTATATTGTAACCCGGAGAAGTATGAGGACTCAACTGGAGTTTTAGACATCTCTCTCACACTATGCTGACCAGAGAACCAACTAAGAACTGGGTATGCAAGAGGGAGATATCCTATACAGTAGTGCAGTCGTCCTCTCCTCACTGACGGTTTGCTTCTTATGATTTCAGTTACTAGTAGACCACTTTAGTCCAAAAACAATAAATAGAACATTCTAAAAAATAAAAAATTTAAATTGTATGTTGTATTGAGTAGCATGATGAAATTTTCTGCTACCTTGTTCCATCATACCAGGCACACAAATCATTCTGTTCAACACATTTATGAAATCCAACACATTCATGAAATGTCATTCGTTAATCACTTAGTCGCGATCTAGTTTATTGGATATACTTGTCTAAGTATCATGGTATTTTTGTTCAAGTGACCATTATTTTATTTCATAGCCACCATAAAGCACAAGTGTAGTGATGCTGGAAATTCATATACTCAAAAGAATTGTTGTGAAGTCATTCCTTGAGTAAATGTGAAAGTTATCAACAAAGAAAGAAATCTTGACATGCTAAAGTTGTTGAGATCCATAGTCAGTATGAGCCTCCTATCTGCAACATTATGAGAGAAAAAACTTTGGGCTACTTTTTCTGCAAATGATACAGCTGTAGTTAGGAATAAGGCATTATTGCATTTGTTTGTGTAAAAATTACAGTATATATAAGATATAGCAATATCTACAGTTTCATTTTTCGACTAGGAACTTTTATTATATCTCTGTGAAAAAATAGGGATTACTAGATGGGAGATTAATGAGAATAAATTCAAGAGATAGGGAGAGGAGATAGCTATTTTCTTCAAAACCTAACAATAAACTGCATAAGGAGATCAAGGCTGATTTGAAAGCAGAATTTCTGAAGCAGAGATTATGTCAGAGAATGAAGCCATTTGATAAAATATAAACATATTTTATTTTGGAAAACACGATGAGTTTAGTTTTTCATATGTTTAAAGGGTATAAAAAAACTTGTCAACTGGTAAGATATGATCCTGAATCTTTGTGTAAATATTCAGACTACAAATATGGGTAGTTGCTTAAATTATGTGAGTGGGCTGGGGGAATGGCATGGCAGTTAAAGCACTTGCCTTAACTGCTCTAAGTTAAATTCTCCAGCGTCACATAAAGGGAGATGTAGTGGTACATGCCTGTAATCTCAGCACTCTGGAGGTTGAGGCAAGAGAATTGCCATGAGCTCAAGGCCATCGTGGGCTTCATAGTGAGTTCAGGACCAGCCTGGGCTACAGAGCGAGACTCTCTCTCTCGCTCTCTCAAAAATAATAATAATAACTTATGTCAGCAAATAGGAATGGCAAACAAATTTTCCCACATTAATATTTTGCCATTACACTGTATTGTATTCATATAATCCCTATGCAAAGGAGAGAACACAGAACCAGTAAATAGAAGAGAAAAAAAGATAAACTCTGTGGATGAGGTAGTACACATTTGTGATCAAACTACTTGGAAGGCTGAGACAGGAATATCATAAGTTTAAGGCCTGTTTGGGCAACTTAGACTCTATCTCAAAATGAAATACAAGGTCTGGAGACATAGCTCAGTGATTGAGCCCCCTTGGGTTCCATCCCAATTGGGAAATGAAGGAAATAAAGGGCAAGAGGAAGGAAAGAAGTAAGGAATGAATGAAAGAAGGAAATTGAGGAAAAAATCTACTAAAATATTAGAAAAAAAACACATACAGTAATGCCATGGAAGTCCAACAAACAAACAAACAAACAAACAAACAAAACCTTAAAGGATACACATTGATAAATAGGATCAAATGCTGCAATCACTTCACGCCAGATAAGGGCTTCCAAAAGTCTGTTCAATTGCTGACTTTTGCCACTTGCAATAAACTGGAAAGCCTGGATGTGGTGTGTTAAGAAATGGATCAGTCATGAGGAAACGTAAAGGGTATATTAGACAAAGAAGAGCAAAATAGTACAATAGGTACAAAAGGTGAGCTCATGCGGTAAAACCTGAGTTTCATCAGTTTCCTGGACTTGAGATATATTACAAAATGTCTCCAAGGACTCAATAGAGTAGTGCAGTTTTCTGCCATAGAGACAGTATGTAGGGGTCTCCGTCCCGCAGGGACCCCAAGAACAGCCGAGGAGGGGTCGGACTACAGAGTAACATACTGTGGGAGCCTGTTTCAGTGAACGCAGTCTCTCTTTAGGAAGTACAGGGGCTTAAATAGACTAGGATAATGAAGAAATTATCTTGAGCCAAGTAGCAAGGCCTTAACTAGCAGGGTCACCCAGGGGGAGGGAAGGAGTAGAGGAAGGAGGATGAAAGGGGCTTGCCAACCAGCAGTTCGTCCCTGGACAAAGAGCAGTGACGTGGGCTTCACCCCAACCTGAATCCCCTACAACAGTATGTATTAGAGAAACAAGGTTCCAGAGTTGCAGACCTCTACCTATTCGAAGCAAACTGCATATACAAACTTTGTCATAATGTCAGGTATACACTGTGTTAAAACAACTGATTAACTTAGGAAGCTTATTTAACATGTTAAATCATACAGCGTAGAAGGGAATTTATGGATTTATTTCTCACAAAGAAGGCTTTCTTTCTGCTGACATAAGCTTGCCTCCTTTAGAATAAATAATCAAGAAGTTAAAATGCTTCCCAGCCATTATTAAAAATCCATCTTGTTATAAATAAATAAAATGATCTGGTTTTGAATTTTAATGGAAAGTGTCAGAACTTTGGCTGAAAAACACTGGCTTCTAATTATATCAGCATGCTTGTGAATGTCAAGTAGTGCATTTCCCATGTTAACTACAACGGTTTGGTAATGATCTTTTTAAAAAAAATGTTGCAGGAATCATAAAGGCTGTGTCAAATATGTTATTGCTGAGTACCTGAATCCAGTAAGCCCTCCATACACATTTACTTCTTTCATATGGAGTTATCACCAATGATCACAGGCCTATTTTCTTAACATTTCACACCTTAGGTAAAGCTCATTTGAACATTTCTTCCTGACATCATAAAATATCCACCTTTGCTTAAGGAGCTGAGGTGAAACTCAACAAGGAAGATCTCTTCATTCCTACAACTTATTATTAAAAAATAAACTTCTGATTTGGACTCCAAACAAAAGGTAACAAAAAGTTGTATTACAAAGTATCTTCCCAAATATTCAAAACTGAAAAACCATTTTACTTGCCAACTCCCAAATCAATGTGTCCATAATTTCATTAAAATGGGATTTACATTAAGTGTTAGAGAACAAGAGCTTTTCCACATAAGGGAGATTTCTGGATTCCGTCTCTCAGATAACTAAATCCTGCAGATAGATTACTCTGCATTTCTCTGCCAAATCTGGGTATACTGTTGCCCACACTACTGTGCACATTGAATTAAATAATCTCAGAGATGCCTTATAGTTGACACTGTGATTATATTACTCTATGTCTATTTTTTATAGACAAAGTAATATGGAGAGTCAATTATTGCCTTATGGTATAATTTGAGAATCTTTGCAATTAGTTTCTCAACTCATTTCTAGAAGCACCCAAGAGCTCACATACTGTTATCTCGGCCAACTCGTCAGCTCACTGCGTTCTTTGTCTTTCACCTACTTGCACGGTCCTGAAGCACAGCATAGGCATGAGATACACGACTTGCTATAAAAAATGAGGTCTACGCAATCTGCATCCCTCATCTTTATCACAGCAGTTTCTTAAAACAAATGATCTAAAATCATAGATTATACCTGAAATAGGTCTTATAGATCAATTTAAATCTAATAATCTTAAACTTGATAAAATTGGGGCTTAAGGAGGGGAAAGACTTGTTAAAGTTCATAAGGCTAAACGATGTCACATGCCAAACAGATAGTCCACCCTAGGCTCTTTGCACACCCTCTTACTCCCTCTCACACATGGAGGAAAGGCGAAAAATGGGATATTGGACTTCCTTATGAATTTTAAAATGTGAAAATGTAGACTCTAGTTGTCTTTATACAAAATGAAAACAAGTTTCAATTAAGAAAAGAATTAAAATGCATACAAAAGAAGGAATTAATCACGTGGTTATTAGACTTGATAGATGTTTTTATATTTGCAGTTGACAGCCAACTATTGGGTTTTGAAAACAGTTGTGGGGGTCGCAAACAGATTTCTAATGGAATCTAGCAGGAAATACTAGAAAGCTTCACATTAGCAGAAGTATTTCAGGAAATTTTTGTTTCTGTTAAATATATTTATGTGTGTGTGCATGTACAGTTACAATGTAAAATGCATCACTTGCTACGCATTAATAGAAATACTTGAAAATCATTTTACTAGGCATTTTTTCAGTTTCTATATGGCAAATAAAAAGGTATTGTTCATAGGCCAAATGGAAAAAACTTTCATGCTGCAGCGGTCACTACAGTATTTTTTTTTTCCTCAACTCTTTTGAAGAAGGATTCTGCCTAGTCTTCAGCTACACTTCTTTGGCATAGCGACAAGGACTCAAATAATGCTCAGCTATCAGTCACCTCCCAAATCCAGGCTAGAGACCCTTGCAAGAATATAGAATGACATCACCTCTGCTCTAATAGGCAACTGAGTTCCACTTGACAGGTTTGGGAAAAAAAGCTGACAAAAGCATGATGCCTTCCCAGCTCTAGGGAGGAGGTAGCACCCAAGGAACAGAGGGAAATGCTAGCCCAAGCAGTGGGGCATAGCTTTCTGCTGATAGCAAAGAACATTCGAGGTGAGCTGTTCAGTCGGAGAGAAGCTGACATTCGCCTTAGCAAAAGAAACCCCGGAGGGAAAAGGCAGAGATGCTATCCACCTATTTCAACCTGCTCCAATGACATATGGAAAGTTTTTTAGTCTCTTCCAAGGAGTATATGTGTAATTTCTACCCTGGCCCTCCACTGCATAAGACTAGAAATATAAAGAATAATAAAAAAAGAAGCAAATGGACTGGGAAGATACCTAGGAACTTTTCAGTTGTTATGACCAGATAAGAAAGTGATAAACTATCTTTGAATAAATTATCTTCTGATTAGTAATAAGTTCTAAAATATTCATACAGAGACCTCTTCCCTCCAAGCCATTCAGGAAAGTATAGCTGACATTAGAAATTCCAGAACTACAATAGTCCATACTAAATTTCCCTTTGTAATTCACAATAGCATGTGGGGAGTATGGTAGATCTTATATCTTCTAATTTTTTTTCCTTCCAGTCTTAACATGCAGCAAAGCAAAAAGCAATTTATTTCATATAAAAAGAGAGAATAAGCAATAGGGTCGGTTTCAAATTTATAAATGTTGTAAAAAGAGATCATAACAAGCCAAATTCTAGGACAGGACAAACATTGATTGAGAAACAAAGAAGAGTCTTAGCCATTTTATATGTTAAAGGGACTCTGCTCTGGCTCCCATGGCTCTAGATCCCTTTGTACTTGCAAGGGCCTTGTTCTGTCCTTTCAGGGCTCATTGAAATTGTCAGGAATCACGCTCTGCTCCAGAATCATGGGACACATAAAATTTGTGACCTAAAAAAATACCTCTATACTGATTTAAGAATCTCCTTATTTTGAAACACTTAGCTGTTCAGGGACTTCTAGAGACATTCAATAACTTACTTAATTTAGTCTATTTTCTCTCGTATTTTCTTAATATCTAGACAGATATGTGTTCTTTTTTAAGAATTACTTCCAGCTAGTGAGAAAAAAATGGGCATACGACAAAAACTACTCAAAAGTCTAATTTAAAAGCTTTCTGTCATGCCTGAATAAGTCTTGTCTTTGTTGTAGTTTAACTCTGATACTGAATATACACAAACACATCAAATGAAAATTATAAACTTTCTTTTATAAAAGTTGTGGAATTCATAGTTCATGTTCCTTTAATCCTTTACTGTTCCTTCACCTTTCTCAGCAGAGTTCTTCTTCCTCTTGTTCCAACTCCATCTTGAGTCCCTGGAATTCTTAGCTTATCAGTACTCAATTTTACAAAAATCTAGTTCAATTCTGGAGATAATCTGTACTTAGCAGAAGACTAGTTTGACTCTATAGATACTCTGGACTTAACAGAAAGGGTATCCATTAGCAGTTTTGGGGTAGTTCAGGTATAGTCTATGGCCATTAAACTAGAGGCGGTTTTGTACAGCAGTAAAACCAAGAAGGGTGCGAGGTGAAAGCACTTCAAACTTTCCATCACTACTTCCTCAACCAACCTCAAATAAGCTGAGACTAAATAAAAAATAGTATAAGACCTATACAAATGTAAATTCAACCCTTTATTTTACTTTCTAACCAGATGACTGTTTCTTAAGCTACATTTGCACAGTAATTCCTGGAACAATTTTGAGTTTAGGCAAAATCTTCCTAGGTTCTCAGTAATATGAGTTGTTTGGAGTGAAGAAGGAAACCAGAATAGATGGAACAGAGGTGAGGAAGCTTTCGGGAAAGGACATGTCAGATACTTCCTCTAAGCTGTGATCCACTTCAACAGAACTTACCAAGAATACATGATATTGAAGTAAATGTTGGAGCCCCATAGCTCAATTTGCTTGATGAAAATGAATATGTAAATATTTGTGTATATATTATAAAAACTTTTTCTACAAATATTTTTGACTATTCTGTAACATATGTTCAGAGGGAAACACTTTGGATACAGCCAGATGCATAGGTGATTAATCTACTTTCTTATGTTTTTAAAATTCCATTTGGTGAAAGAACTTTTCTCATTTTTTGGTATGCTACCAAATTAAATTCCTCTATACGACTTTTACTAAGGTAGAAACATGTTAATTTATGTCCAGAGTTTGGGATTGCATAATTAAATCAAGAGGTTTTCTGGCCTGAAGAGAGAACAAGGGAGCAATTCCCTAACAATTCAATACAGTACACATTTAGTATCAAAATTGAAAGACAGATAGGTTGGAGAAGTTATTATATTTTGCATTTATTCAATGAATACTTGTCTCGGGCATTTTATAAATAACACACTGTGATAACCATAAAAGACTTTTGGTGCCTAGTTCAGATTTGACATTAGTTGTAGATGTTACATAGAAATAAAAGTAGGATATGATGCTAATATAAATACGAACAAAAGCAAATGGTCCATTTTATCTATGTGTGTGTAAAGAGATGACATTCCCTTCAACTAATCATTATTAAAGGCAATGTATTACTATAATAGAACAGTTACTATTCAAAATGCATATTTATAAATATTTCTGTTTATCAGAGTGTGGTATATCTTTACTTTTCACTTTTATTCAGAAGTGCTTGATATTTTATAGACTGATTGCATAACTGTGTAATGTACAATTTTTCTTACAAATGGCTCAAATTTATCTTTCCTTATTCCATCATATATATATATATATATATATATATATATATATATATATAGCACATTTTCTTTATCTATTCTTCTGTTGATGGATACATCAGCAGCTTCCATGATTTAGTAATTATGAATTTTGTTGCTAGATATGTATGCATATCTATTATACAATGACTTAAATCTTTTGGAAATTAGAGGAGGTATAGCAGGGTCAAAAGGAATATCTATTTTCAATTTTTTGAGGAATCTGCATACTGATTTCCTACAGGTTGTAGCAATTCACAGTCGTACAACCAATGGAGAAGGGTTCCTTTTCACAACATCCTCATCAGCATTTGTTTTTTCTTGAACTTGATAGTGGCCATTTTAATTGGGTAATATTACAACTCAGTATTGTTTTGATTTGCATTTCTCTAGTGGCTAAACATGCCAAACACTTGTTCACGTTTTCATTTTCCATTTTTACTTTTTCTGAGAACCGTCTATTCATTTCAATTGCCTATTTTTAATTAGGGTTTTTATTTGTGTAGGTCCAGTTTTAATTAATGCTTGTATACTCTAGAATTAGACATTTGTCTGAGGAATAAGGGGCAGTTTTTATTTCCATTCTGTCACTTTTTTTTTACTCTGCTATTGTTTCCTTTGCTATGCAGAAGCTTTTCAATTTGAAATAATCCTAATTGTTGATTCTTCATGCTATTTTTTAAATATGTTTTGTATTGTGAAACTCTTTTCCTATGCCTTTATCGTCATAGGTTTTACCTATTTTGTCTTCAGTAGGTCCGTTGTATCCATTTTAATAACTACATCTTTGATCCACTTTCATTTGATTTTAGTACAGTGTAAAAGATGTAGGTCTAGATATATTCTTCCGCATGTCGATAAACAGTTCTCCCAGCACTATTTGTTAAGGAGGCTATCTTTTCTCCAGTGTATGCATTTATCGCCTTTGTTCAAAATCAGATGAAAGAGGGTTCTTGGGATTGTGACTCCATCCTCAGTTCTCTTCCATTGATCCACCCGTCTATTTTTGTGCCAGGACCATATCGTTGTTAATCGCTATTGCTTTGTAATAAAACTTGATGTTCATAATTGTGATGTCTCCTGCTTTCTTCTTCCTGATTAGTATTGCTTTGGTTCTTCTACATATCTTTTCATTCCACATAAATTTTAGGATTACTTTTCCTAGTTCTCTGAAAAATTCTGTTGGTGTTTTTATTGAATCTGTACATCAGTTTTGGTAATATGGTCATTTAATAATATTGGTTCTTCTTCTCCAGGAATCGGGGGCGTCTTTCCATTTCTAAATGTCCTTTTGTATTTCTTTATTCCATGCACTAGAGTTTGACTGCAGAGATCCTTCACTTTCTTGGTTAGGTTGAGCCACAGGTATTGAGTTCTTGAGGCCACTTTGAGTTGGACTGGAATTCTCACTACTTTCAGTGGTTTCATCGTTGGCATTTAGGAATGCTATTCATTTTTGTGCATTGATTCCATATACTGCAAGTTAACTGAATTTTATTATTTTATTAGTCTTCAAGTGGACTTTTTGGGTTTTCTACATAAAGAATAGTTTGACTTCTTCCTTTCTAGTACACAGTTCCTCTATCTCATTCTCTTGCTTGATCGCTGTTGCTGAGGTTTCAGGTACCATATTGAAAATGAGTGGCAGTACTATATTGAGTAGGAGTGGTGAGGATGGACACCCTTGATTTGTTCCTGGCTTTAGGGAAGATGCTTTCCAAGATTTCCCATTTAGTATGATGCTATTAATGTAGCTGTATGCCATAAATGGCTTTTTCAGCTTGAGGTAAGATCATTCTGTACCTAATTTCATCAGAGTTTTTTTTTTTCTTTTTATCATGAATGGATGTCAGCTTCTTCAAAGGCTTTTTCTTCATCTATTGAGAAGATCGTATGAATTTTGTCCTTGTTTTGTTTTATTTTTCCCCATTTTACTGATATGTATAAGGGCAAAAAATTAAGGTTTACAATGAAGTTGAGCTTCTTAGCTTCTTTATTGCACCTATGTATCTTGTCAAGGTGACAAGGACTTTCTCACTCTCCTTTGTCCCTCCCCTAGTCCACCCCTCCCTAGCTCCCCCGACCTACTCCCCTTGTTTCACTTTGTTTTTCGTTGTGATCTGGGTTTCTCATATCAGAAAGACCATTCGATGTTTCACATTCTGCTTCTGACTCACTTCACTAAGCATGATGTTCTCATGTTTCTTCCATTTGCCTATAAAAAAGCCTCCACGCTGTTGGACTTTATAGATGCATAATATTCCATTGTGTATAAATACCACAGTTCCTTGACAAGACACCAAGAGCAAAAGAAATTATCCCCATTATTAACAAATGGGATCTTGTCAAAGTAAAAAGTTTGTGCACAGCAAAGGAAACTATCAACATTGTAAAAAGAGAACCAACAGACTGGGAAAAAATATTCACCACCAACATCTCAGCTAAGAAGTTCATAACTAGAATATACAGGGAGCTGAAGAAAAGTAAGCCTAACAAAATAAAACATCCTATTGAGAAGTGGGCAAATGAAATGAAGAGGCAGTTCACACAGGAAGAAATACAAGTGGCCAATAGATACATGAAAAGATGTTCAACATCTCTAGCCATAAGAGAGATGCAAATCAAAACAATGCTAAGATACCATCTCACTTCAGAGAGAATAGCCTATATCAACAAGTCAAATAGTAGTCAGTGGTGGCGAGGATGTGGGGAGAAAGGAACCCTCCTGCACTGCTGGTGGGAATGTAAATTCGTACAACCACTGTGGAAAGCAATATGGAGAGCTCTCAAAAGACTAGAAATAAACATCACCTTTGATCCAGGGACACCCCTCTTGGGAATATATCCAAAAGAGACCAAAACTACACATAACAGAGATATATGTATGCCCATGATCATAGCAGCACAACTAACAATGGGTAAAATATGGAAGTCACCAAAATACCCATCAACAGAGCAATGGATGCACAAACTGTGGTATGTGTCCTTGTTTTTGTACAAGTAATGTAAGTACATTTTCTGATATCGACACGTTGAACCATCCTTGCTTCCCCGGGATGAGGCCAACTTGGTCATGCTGTATGACATTTTTAATGGTTTGTTGCATTCTGTTTGTAAGTATCCTGTTGAGAATTTTTGTATCTGTTTTTATGAAGGAAACAGGCCTACTGTTTTAATTTTCTGTTAAATCTCTCTGTCTTTGTCTGGCTTTGCCAGATTCCAGGAAGGAGTTTGGCAGTATTCCTTCTCTTTCAACTTCATGGAAATTTTTGAGATACGTTGGCTTTAGCTCTTCCCAGAGGGTTTGCTAAAATTCTCTAGCAAATCTCACATCCTTGGATTTTCTGTGTAGGTGGAGAGTTTATTACTGCCCCCATTTCATTGCTGTTATTGCTCTATTCAGGATTTTCACATCTTCTTGGTTCAATTTTGGTAACTCATATTTGTCTAAAAACTTACCCATTTCTTCCAGGCTCTCAAATTTGTTGAACTTTAAGTCTTCAAACTGCTTTCTTATAATTCTCTGGACTTCAGCTATGTCAATTGTTATTTCACCTAGTTCATTTTTAAGTGCCTTGATATGAGTATTTTTTTCCTTTCCTTTCTTTGGTTAATTTGCTTAGAGGTTTACCAATCTCATTAATCTTTTCAAAGAACCAGCCCTGATTCATTGATCATTTGTATTTTTTACTTTCTATTTCATTAATTCTTTGTTCTGATTCTCATTTCTTTCCTTCACCTGCTTTGAATTTTTCTTATTTTTTTCTGATATCTTGTGGTGCATCATAAGATTATTTATTTGGGATTGCTCTGTTTCTTTTAATGTATAAATTCCTACAAATTTCACTGTTAGTACATCTTTCATTGTATTCAATAGATTCTGATATGATGTGCTTCCAGTCTTATTTGAATCTAAGAAGCTTTTTATACCTTTCGTACTTTCTTCTCTGATCCACTGCTTGTTAAATGATGTGCAACTTAATCTCCATTTATTTGTATACTTTCTGTAGTTTCTTTTGCTATTTCATTTTGCTATTATATGAAAGTATACAAAGAACTATTTCCTTTCCTTAATATTTATTTCTTATGCCTGGTGTATCTTACGTATGGTGTATATTTTTTCTCCCCACATATTTATTAGTATATATTTGTGATATACAAAAGTGGCAGTGAACTTGAAAAAATGTGTGCAGACACATATTTTATCAACTTCACATTTCCTTCCCCTCCTTTCTGTCCCTGACTTCCTCCCTTGTCCCTGGTCCCTCTCCACATACCCATCACCTTATCTCCAAACATCTCATCTATTTGAATCAATTACTTATTTATACACTTTAGTTCCCTACCATGATTGCACTGGAGTCTATTTTTCATGTTCAGTAGGTCTTCTCTTATGAAACTGGTTGCGCCAATATCTATCCAAAAATCTTAGAAACACCGCATTAGCAGAGATACATATATACTCATGTTTATTTCAGCACAACATGTAATCACTAAATCATGGAAGACATGGCCTATTTTGGGTAAAAAAAGAAGTTCCGCATGCTGCTGAAAAAAGTGGTGTATTCTGTTGAGGTTCAATGAAACATTCTGCAGATATCAGTTAAGTCGATTTGTTCCATGTTGTGACTTTGATCTGATATTACTTTGTGATTTTTTTTTTCCATCTAGTTGACCTGTCGGTTTATTTGTGAGAATCAGGTACTGAAGTTCTCTATGATTGTATTGGAGTCTATTTTTCTTTTCATTTTCAATAATTTTTGTTTTATGAAATTGGTTGTGCCAATATTGGGAGCATATATGAGTATGAATTTTTCCTGTGAGGTTGCTCCCTTTACCAGTCTATAATGGCCACTCTTGTCTCTTCTGATTTGTTTTGCATGAAATCTGTGCTGTATGAGGAAGAGTATAGTCATTTCTGCTTTATATTTTTGGCTCCAGTTGCATGGAGCACTCATTTTCATCCCTTTACTTTCAGTTGATGTGTTTCTTTATGGATAAAATGTGTCTCTTATAGGAAAAAAATTTATTTTCTGATCCAATCTGCCAGTCTGTTTCTCTGTTTGCAGAGTTAAAATCATCAACATTGAGACTTATTATTTCAATATTTTTTTCAAAATCCTGTCATTGTCTTGTTATATTAGTGCTGATTCTTTGTGGATTTCTTTTTTCTTTTTCATTTTTTTTTTTGGCTTTTATTCTCCCACTTTTGATGTTTCATTTTCCCTGGCATCTTGGTGCTGCTAGTCTCTCTGTGCCTATTTAAAATCCTAGTCTCTGTCCAAGATTTCCTTAAATGTATTCTTCAAAGATGATCTACTCATCATACATTTCTTTAGATTTTCTTGGTCAAGGGAAATGCTTAGTTCTCCCTCCATTTTAAAGACTAATTTTGCTTCAGTTGACACTTAAGGGCAGATCAGCTGTCCTCAAAATGCTCAAATCAGCTTCTTTGTGCTTTCAACCAATTTTTTCAAACTCTGATTTTCAACTTCTTTTCAGATTTTTTTTTTAACTTCTGTACCAAAATGGTTCTTCATATCTGGCATTGCTGTGTTTATATCTGCCAGCTTTTGTGTATGTGGTTTTCCTGTAAACTCTCTAAACTTTCTATCAATTTAAAGCCATTGCGGGTTTGGTAAATTCCTAATTGAGCTTATGAAATATCTTTTGAACAAATTCAAAAGATGACTTGTTTTTGCATGTTATATCCATTTGTTTTAGTGAGTCTCTTGCTTGCAAGTTTCTCTATTTCAAGGCTCATGAAATCAGTTTTTCAAGAGTCAGGCGTTTTTGTAGGCATCTTTCTGTTTTTTTTTTTTTCCTCTGATGCTTATATTGCAAAAGGGTTGTAGATCAGCCATGGTAAAACAAGTTCTGTCCCTATTGTCAATACACTTCCAGTTAGATTATGTCTTTCGTGTTTGATTTTAGTATTTTTGATATTTATGCCCATTTTAGCCAACCAGCTATCACATTTGAGTGTCTTCTTAGTGTCTAATGTGCTACAGATTTCTTGACCCAGTATACCTTTCAATGAGGATGAGATGGATTGCAGTAATGTAGGTTCCCCAAAAACAGGCCATCCATTGACATACAGAGAAATAAAAAATGGTCTACTATTATGTTATTATTTAAAGCATGAATAAAATCTGCAGGAATGCTTAAGTCTAAAACAAAACAGTTATTGAGACGTCATAATAACCAGTTAAAGGGGCTACCCACTTGGGACCCTCTCCCACCTGTGTCCTTTATTTCTAAACAAAGACTTGCATTACCTATTCAAATAAAACAGCTAAACACTGCAACTCTTCTACGTGTAACATTAGAAATGCAATCCACATTATTAATTCAGCTACCTAAATAATCAAATATGACTTATTAAAGAGATTTACTAAAGGCAACACTTTACTATTGTCAAAATAAAACAGAAATCTTATTTTTGCCTAGGCTAAACTAAATACCAAAAAGCTGTTAACTTTCAATAGGCTACAACCTATATGCCACCAATAATAGTAGGATAGACATAAGCAGTAGATCAATAGAGATTAGAAAAGCAAGACACAACCCAACCAAAGACCAGAAGAAAGTCCGCATAAATAG
Organism: Ctenodactylus gundi; assembly: GCA_004027205.1. Classification (NCBI taxonomy): domain Eukaryota; kingdom Metazoa; phylum Chordata; class Mammalia; order Rodentia; family Ctenodactylidae; genus Ctenodactylus; species Ctenodactylus gundi. Next base: position 28,670 of record PVKB01007591.1, read on the forward strand.
GCCAAGGTAACACAAAGAATCAGAGAACAAAACGAAAAATCAGATATAATAAAAAGAGTCAATGAAAAGGATATTTTTAAAAGGCAAAAAGAACAACTTCAATGAAAAAATGCTAAAAAGTAAGCACACAAAAAATGCAGACAAAAAATACAAATCTAAAATACATACATAGAATAATCGCAGTGAGCCCAAAGTCCAAAATTATTTCCTATGCTAAATTACATGAATAAATGCTTAGGGCCCTCATGACAGTGGCCAAGCTGAGGTACCTTTCCAAGCACATACAGGGCTGGGGAGGAACTGAAAGCCCACTTAGTTCTGCACAGGGAACAGGCAACAGTGGGAGCCCAGCAGTCAAAATGCTTCTAAGGAGGTGTTTCTACACCAATCCCTTGACAAGTCATTCCCAAATGACCTGGTTTCTCTTCTCATGGGCTTTTTTTTTTTTTGGGGGGGGGGGGGTGTTGGCGGAGAACTCTTCTATCCCTGACCTGCATGACAGAGCCCAAATCTTCTAGGAGGTCTGAAGCCTGCTCTTCCTTTTCTGCAATTGCCCCTCTGCAGCCCCTTCTCAGCCATCAACCAAAAGTGCTCCCAAAGTTCTTGGAGTATATGCTGTTCATGGCCTGTGTTTGAGAAGAGTTTGAATTAAATCTCTTCCTCTAACGGCACTGTGCTTTGGCATTGCCAAATCACACCTCAGGTACCACCTGAGAGACATTTTCAGGAAGTGCCCCCACACTGCAGTTGCACCTCGTAGATGGCAATGGTGTCGGCCGCTCTCAGAGAGGAGCTGCCTTTTATCTTTGAGACTCTGACCCTCTAGGCTTACCTCATCTCTGCGGCCTTTGGCCACTCTTAGGTTGCCATAGCCAGAGGGGCTTCCTGTCTGGCATATTCTGTAAATATTTATTGCTACTTTTTAAATTCCTACCATTTCTTTTTACATCCCAAATTGTAAGAAATGTTTGTCTTTTGAAGATGGATTTTATTGTTGGGAAATACAAAGAGTAATGTACAACAATAATAGGAATAATATGGAAAAGGAAAACGAATGATCAATCTGAATAATCTCACTTTTGGATCAAAAATAGCTCAAAGTAAACATTTTGTAAGCCAAAATTTTACTGTGCTGAAGAAATCAACAAAGCTACATCTACAATTGTTGCAAAATAACACTAATAAGGCATTTGACCCTATTAAACAAATTTAAGTGAAAAAAATTGTCATTGATGTCACACTACAGTGGGTTTCTTTATGTTCACTTACAGTTCATGTTTATTCAATGTTTGACCATGAAAAAAATTTTGAATAATAGAGACTTTGATATTATAGATATTTGCATTATTTTCATGTCATTGAGACAACATGATCTTACAAAATCTATTCCCTTGATGTGTATTAATGTTGTCTAGCCTCATTTGAAATTAGTAGAGCTTTGTACAATTTTGAGTATCAATTATTACTATACACTCTTTTTAATATGTGTTATTTCCTCTACAAAATCTTTCATATGTTTCAAGGTTTTTTTTTTTTAAACACAGTACAACTCAGCAAGATGCGGTAGTTCATACCTCTAATACCACTAATCTAGGAGGCCGATGTTGAAGAATGCTAAGTTCAATCAGGCCCAGGTAATTTAGCAACTTAGCAACACCATTTCTCAAAATGCACATAGAAAAGACAAAGAAAGGACTGGGACTGTAGCTCAGTACAAAGGCCATGGTTCAATTCTCAGTACCAAAAAAGAATTAAACTGTGTCTTCCCAATTGCAACTGTCATATTTCGCATAATTATCCTCAAAACTAAGTTAAAATTCAATGCCTTGTCAGAACTGTCTCTTCTAGTTTCTTTAAACCTTGTAATAGTTAAATCTCCTTATTCAAATACTTTAATATATACAAAGAAAAATCCAGCAATTCTTTTTTGATACTGTATTCTAGGGAATTAATTTCAAATATAAACCATGTTATATGCTCAAAAATGTTAACACAGTGCTTAAAATAAGGCTTCTTTTGTTGTAAGTTTCAGAAACTGAACTAAAACTCACTTTCAAAATGAGAGGATTTTAGTTCATCATACTTTCTACCGAATTACTGAACAATGATTTTGGAAAGGAAAGTTCAGTTAGCCAACAGAATGGCTAGACCAGGAATTCAACAGCTGCCCTTCATATACTTTTTTCATTTTTAAACAGGTTTTACTATACAGCCACTTGCAGTTGGAATAGGATCTGAAGTTTTTAACGTAATACTTTTAACAGTAGAAGTAGACTGCTTTTGTGCAGCACGGATTCAAAACCATTCTATGTGAGAAAGTGGCTATTGAACTTTATGTCAAGGGGAGTAGCTCAGAGATCAAAGTGTTCGCCTAGCAAGCACGAGGCTCTGACTTTGAATCTGCAGCACCACATAAACTGGACGTGGTGGCATGCAACTGTAAGTCCAGCACTCAAGGAGCTAAGGGAGGAAAATGGTTGTGAGTTTGAGGTCAACCTGGGTTCAAGGTGAGTTCAGAGCCATCTTGGACTATGGAGCAAGACCCTGTGTCAAAAATAAATAAACAGACAAATAAATTAAGTAAACCTTTCAACTACAACATAAAGAATAAGGCAATGCTTCAATAAATTAGAAACTTTGATAATGATGGGGCTGGAGGCAGACAGAAGTAAATCTCAGAAGAAAGAGTAACTGTTGCTCAACAGAAAAATATCAGGTAATCTGTAAAAGTGTAAACATTATAAGTTACTCTGAACCTCAACAATCTATGATTTGTTAAGTAAATTAGAGTAAATAGATGGCAGGTGATAGATCATGGTAGTTATCTAGATGAGAGATGCATATCCGGGCATGGTGGTGGTTGCTGAGGCTGGCAGATCACAAGCCTGAGCACAGCTTGGGGAAGTTAACAACTTAGTGAAAGCCTGTGTGAAAACTAAAAAAATTAAAAGGGGGGGGGGGGGGGTTGGGTGCCCTGGGTATATAGCTCAGGTGGAAGGCCCTAGGTTCAATCCTCATTACCAAAAATAGAACACGTACAAAATATAGAACTGTCAATGCTATTAGAAGTAATATTTGAAAAGAATTTTTCATAATGCAGTTCTCCTCTATTTATGGAACATTAAAAACAAGTATTAAGACATGAAAATGTCTATCCTATATTAATTATATAAACAAATCATACAGAAAATTGTAACAGAATGTAAAATTGATACACACTGATGA
>PVKB01007592.1:0-31723 GCA_004027205.1 Ctenodactylus gundi
TGGTATAGCAGTTACAGCAAGGCCCTGAGTTTGATTCTCCAGTTCCACATAAAGCTGGGCACAGTGGCATATGCCCGTAATCCCAGCACTTAGAAAGCTGAGGCAGGCGGACTGTCCTGAGTCCAAGACCAGCCTGGTCTACACCAGGGAGTTCAGGACCAGCTTGGGCTAGAGAGCAAGTCCCTGTCTCAAAAAAAAAAAAAGAAAAAAAAAGAAAGAAAGAAAAAGAAAGAAAGAAAGAAAAGGAAAAAGAAAAGAAAAAAGACAATATTTTTACTGTTGTAATCATCTTTAAGTATACAGTTCAGTGGCATTAAATACACTTAATATAGAATGTGACTTCCCCCACCATCCTTTCCCAGAACTTTATAAAATTTGCTACAAATTCATTTTGACTTTAAAGTTATTTTAACCTATCTGTATAAGGTACTTTTTATGTGTATGACTTAATTATGTGAGTTCCAGTATAGGAAACCATATGAAAAAAAAAAAACAGTGCCTGGCATATGATAAGAATTTACCATGTGATAGCTGTTTCCTACTAAGAAAGTGATGTGATAAGCTGAGGGGAATGCAGGTGGGAGGTTGGTAAGCAGGAAGAGGAAGTGGGGGGCATCGAAAGGGAAAGCCTCTTTTCTGAAATTTGTTTCTTGCCTTATCTGTTCCTTGCTCACTTATAAAGGATGCTTGGGTATGCACATGACATGCATGCAAGGTAGAACTAGAAAAATCACAAAATGAAGTTCAGTTATAATTGAGAGTTTGCATTATGCAGTTGTATAAAGGATTGCAAAGCACACATGTTAAACTGAGTGTGGTGGTGAGGCAGGAGGGTCACAAGTTTGGGGGCTTGCTTAGTATGTGGAAAGCCCAGGGTTCAATACCCAGCCTTGAAAAAAAAAATAAAGACAGTATAATATTGATACAGATTTTCCCTAACTGAAATCTGATACCTAATTAAAATGTTTTAATTTTGTCCAACAGGTTTTCAACTTTTTGAAGAACTACCAACACCCAAGTTCAGCTTTGGAGGCAGATCTGGAAACAGTGTAGTAATGCTGGCTTTCCAGAAATCGCGAGACTTTTCCTTGGACAAATTTAGGTTGTTTTTTAAAATAAGCTGCAAAGCAAAGTAAACCCAGCACAGAAAAATGCAAGCGCAGTGCTGAGTACAGAGGATACACACGCTGAATGCGTGTAACGGATTGGTGAAAAACCATGAGCTCGTAAGTGGCTGATTTTTATCAACCAAGAGTCTTAAATTTGCTTTTGTACCTGAAATGTAATATATCTTTCTTTTTTACTTAGACAAATTTATGTAACTGTTAAACAGTTAAAAACTTTAAAGTAGTAAATGAATTTACAAAAAAAACATGTATTCTTGACTTTTGTGCCTAGATGAAGTTGAATTCAGTGTAGCTATTTAGGAAGCTTTAGCCCGACTATTTCAGGGCCAGAATAATAAACAAGGCAACTTTTCTTAGTTTTTTATTATAATATAAAACATAGTAAAACTAGTGGTTTGGGTTGAATGGTGGTTACTTTTCCAGTGGTTTTATACTTAGGGAGGATGTCCTGGCCTTCTCTTAAATAACTAGGTGAAATCAGGGAATTGTATTATTTGATCAAGAAATATTTATTGCCAGTATTGGTGGTATACGCATTGATAGTCCCAGGATTTGGGGAGCTGAGACAAGAGGATTGCAAGTGTGAGGCCAGCCTCAGCTACACAGTAAGACTCCATTTCAAAAAATAGAAACCAAACCAAAAAGAGAACTAAATTTTGTCATTCTTCTGTGAAACGGTGGTGTCTGTTAGTGTCTGTTATATAAGCCCTCTGAAGTACAGAGACAAACGTTCTAGTTAGGAACTGATTCTGATTTAGTAAGGGAGTGAGTTTATATGTTGCTTTGAAAAGATAAAGTATGTAATACTTAATGCTACTTTGCACTAGGGTGGTGTTTTAATATTGGAATTACAATGCAAAGTTTTTAAAAAGTTGTGTAACTCTTGATGATTTTTCAGCTTTTTGGGCGAATTGTGTTACAAAACTAAGAGAGTTTTTATTTGGTAAATGTTCTTCCAGTATTGAGTAAGTCGAATAACACATCCTTTTTCTTTTTGGGTGGTATAGCGTGGCATGATTCTTAGAACACTAACATGTTACTACTTCCCTTACACAGGATTGCTGAAGACTTGTAATGCTGACACCACTGTAAGAAAGACATAACCAAGTGACCAGATATTTCTTAAAGCCTGGCTTATTAGAAGAAGATATAAGAAACCAAAATCTACATTTTTAAGAAGGAACAATTTTCTTGTTTTGAATTTTGCCCTTTTATATTTTTATATGTATTATTACTGCAGCTGCAAATAGTAAGTATCGTCGTGATGGATCTTTATCTTGCATGCTGAAGCTTTCTTATGAAAAATGAATGTAATCTGTGCATTTTGCACATATATAAACATTCACACATGAGCCAGCATTTAGCATATCCTGGATAACATCAGAGCAGCTTAGAAAGAAAAATGAAAATGCTCTCGTGAGCTATGGAGACTATGAACTAGGTCACTTTCCACTGACTTAAAGGTACAGCTGTTTGTCACCAGGGATAATAGCAAACCAGGGGTTGGTCAGCACTGCCCCCGCTGTGGCCTGTGTCACTGCATCAGAGAGGGGGGCTCAGGAGGACCAGGCCAGGTGTAGATGAGTGAGGGTGCTGCCGGTTCATGTTTGCCTCCTAAGTCTGCTAATATGGAAACGTAAGCCCTTTGTTCCCATCTAATTTTAGTACATCCTGGCTAAAAAAAAAAAAAAAATGTTAGGATGATTTCCAGCCGTGAAACTTTGAGGGACAGGCGGGGGAGTAGTGGAGGAAAGAGCAGTTTAAACTCCGCCTCCGTCTGCCTGTGACAGCTTCTGGCCCCTGCTCTGTTGCTTTTGTTAATGAAATAAATTTAGATGCACTGAGGCAGTGATAGTTAGGTTTTCCTCCTGTGTCCTCAATAAGAAGCCTCGTAGGATTCTGAATGGGGAAAATGATAAATGGTATTTACTAAAATACTGGGCTAAATTGACTGTACGCAAGCATTGGAGGAAAGACCTAAAATTTTGAATGAAAACCACATATTGTGTTATTTATAAATAGAATGTTTGAGATCCATGTGTGTTTCCATGAGACGACTTTCATTCTGTTTTAAAGGGGAGTAATATTTACTGATTTTTGAGAAGTGGTCATGACTAAAGCACATGAGTCTGAGCTGTTGATCCCCTGTGCAAACTGCAGCAGGCCTAGAGGGAAGCTCTGCCTCCTCGAAGACAACCAGGGCATGAAGTAATTGATAATGTCTGTTTAAGAGACAATAGAATTCCGCATGGCTTTGTGGCTGGAAGTGCCAATTGTTGTGGTCATTATTGAATCAGAAAGTAATTAGGTAGATTAAGCCAAAAGGGCAGTTCTGAGTAGTGGACCTCACTATGAAATAAGCTCTTTCCCAGAGATTTGTTCCCTTAGTGAGCATAGGTTTCTTATGGGAATTTCTGTTTGGTTAAAACATGCTATATAACTGTAAGTAAGAGAGATCATTATGTTTAACTTTTGACCATTAATTTGCAACAAAAAAGAATCTTTGTTCTTTTCATTATAGATGATTTGCATTTAGAATCTATTAAGTGTCAAAGACAAAATTTTATACACTAAATTTTGGTGGAAAAATCAACAATTGGTATAAGGCAAATAACTTTTCTTTTCAGGGGTTCAGTTTTTTTTTTTTTTTTTTTCCCCTGTAGTTTAAGGGCACTCAGCAACGGATACTGCTGCGCATACTGCCGCGCGGTGGTCCAAAGGAAAGCCGCACTTCAAGTAGCCGGATGGACGTAAAGCTGTCTGTATTTTTTGCTGGTACAAGCAGTGCTGTGGGAAGGGGTGTCCACACTGGCCAGCCAGGGGCCACAGGGCAATTTTGAAATGTCATTCTGTATAGAGAGGTTCTACCCACAGGCCCTGCCTGAGAGCAGCAGAGAAGTCACAGCAGGGACTTTTGCTCAGTCTCTTAAAATGTCCATTTGAAACATGGTGAGGGGGCTGGAGTCCGAGCCCAGTGGTTAGAGCACTTTTCTAGCATCTGCAAGGCTCTGGGTTCGATTCCTCAGCTTCACATGGAAACTAGCCTGGTGTGGCAGTGCATGCCTGTGATTCCAGAATGCTGGAAGCTGAGGCAGGAAGATTGCCATACACTCCAGGCTGGTCAGAACCATTCTGGACTACAGAGCGAGACCCGTCATCTCACACATACCACACACATGCACACACGCACGTGCGCGCGCACACACACACACACACACACACGCACGTGCGCCCGCGCGTGCGCACACACACACACACACACACACACATCATGAGGTGGAGTCAGGCCAGTAATCCCAACACTGGGAGACTGAGGAGGGGGCATCACTAGTTTGAGTCCAGCCTGAGCAACCCAGTGGCTCAGGGAGACTGCCGTGCCTTCAAATCAAAACCAAAAAAAAAAAAAAAAAAAAAAAAAAAAAAAAAAAAAAAAAAAAAAGAAAAGAAAAAGAAAAAAGAAAATAAAAGAAAAGGACTAGAGCTGTAGTAGGCCCTGGGTTGGATCTCCAGTACCAAAGGAAGCAAAGTCAGATTGTGAGGCAGGTGGCAGAGGACCCTGCAAGGAGCGTTCTCAGAGCTGCACTTCCTAGGACGGTGGCACTGTGGGATCTGGGCTGAGGGCTGCTCGCTGTAGGGGTCCCCAGGAGGGAGGGAGGGTTTTCTCAGGAAATGTGAAAGTGTGTGTGTGTGTGTGTGTGTGTGTGAGAGAGAGAGAGAGAGAGAGAGAGAGAGTGAGTGTGAGTGTGGTATGGGGCTGGAACCCAGCCCCGTCATACGGAACCATATTCCCCAGCCCATTTTTAATTTTGATTTTGGAGATGAAGTCTCACCAAGCTATACGTTGCCCAAGTTGGGCTTCTGCTCGTGACCCTCCTGCCTCAGCCTCCCGGAGTCCTGGGATTAGAGGCCTGTGCCACCATGCCTGACAGGATGCAATTTGGGATTAGGGGACTTAGGGCTGAGCCCCCAGCCTAGACTCAGTGTCTACTGACACGTGGGTGCTCCTGGGGACTTCCTCTTGGGGGAGATGAGAGGGTCTGATTCCTTCTCCACCTGTTTCCTTCACCAGTTCCAGGTCGAGGGTTCAGGGGAGGGTTACCGGGCGCAGCCACTGAGGCCACTACGGACCCGCACTTGGGATCAAAGACAGTACACCCAACCCCTGCTCTCCTGCCCGAGTCACTTGTGACTGCCCGTGGGAGGAATAGGGCTGCCACGGGACTGGCTCTCCCACGTGGTGGGGGACACAGCAAATCCTGCGGAGCCACGTGAAGCCACCTGTCAGGCTGGGGAGCTGTGCCCGGTGGGTCAGTGTGTGTGAGAACGCGCCAGGGGGCGCAAGCGTGAACTGCAGCCAAGCTGCTGCCTGCCAGGCGGCAGCAAGAGCCCCGGGCCTCCCCATACTCTGGGCCCTGGCTGCTCCACTGTCCCTGAGCCGCCTGAGGGGACACGTGTTCATGTTTACGCGGAAATGAGCACGCAGGAGGGCGTCGGTAAGCCACCTCCTGGGGCTTCCTTTTCAGTTGTTTGGGGAGACCCTTGTGGTTTTAGCGTGGATTACCCGCAGTGGACCATGGGTATCACTTTTGTCTTTCATCTTCATGATTTAATTAGTTAAATTGGGGGTACTGGGAACTGAGCCCAGGGTATTCACACTAAGCTACATCCCCAGCCACTGTATTTATTTTGTTGTTGTTTTATTTTTGATTTCGTGGCATGTTTTTGTTTCGTTTTTTGACACAGGGTCCTGCTCTGCAGCCCAGGCTGGTCCTGAACTCACTGTGGAGCTCAGGCTGGCCTTGGACTCTGCCATCTTCCTGCTTCAGCCTCCCAAGTGCTGAGATTACAGGCGTACACCGCTGCACCTAACGTAGGTGGTGCTGGGGAATCAAACTCAGGGCTGTAAGCTTGCTAGGCAAGCACTTAACCACGGTGCTGCTCCTCCAGCTAGTGACAGGCTTTTGCTAAGTTTCTCAGTCTACTGAGGAACTTGGGATCCTCCAGCCAGAGTGCCAGGATCACCCGCCTGACTGGCAGGCCTGGCTTGTCCTTCATTTTAAATTCCAAAATTTGGGGCTTTGTTCCTAAGTCCTTGGCCGTGACCCTTGTTGACTGCCGACTTAGAGCAGGAAATGAAACTCAAAGGTGCAGCTGTGCAGTGACTATGGCACAAGGCCCGTGTGTGTGTGTGTGTGTGTGTGTGTGTGTGTGTGTGTGTGTGTGTGTGTGTGATTTACAAGGCTGCTTAAGTGTATGGAAAATGTGCGTTTATTTTGTCAGACCTGAGCAGTTGGCGGCTGGACGACCTGGGCAAAAGGCCCTACGGGGCGCGGGACCCATTGGCGTGGGGACAGTGTGCCCACTGGCGGCCGATTGCCGCACAGCACTTGCGTGAGCTCGCACAGAACAATGGTGCGGGGGCATGCGGGTGGCCGGGGGCATGCCTGGCTTCCTTGGTCAGGAGATGATCCAAAACGCTGGCCCTGGTGGTCCAGGCCTGTAGGCCCAGTGCTCAGAGAGGCTGAGGCAGGAGGGTGGCGAATGGGAGCCCAGTCTTGGCAAATTAGTCACTTAGTGAGGCTTTGTTTTCAAACCAAAGAATGAATAGACTACTGGGATGTTGCTCAATATGAAGGCCCTGGCCTAGTTCTCAACAGATAATTCCCTCTGCCCCCCTGCCGCCACCCCCACACAGGGCATTGCCCCTTCTTCTGGAAAGCTAGAAAGAAGGAATCAGACTCTTAAAAACACATTGCTAAACTAATTGCAGAGACTAAATTGCCTTGGACTAAATGCCTTCCCATAGCTCTCCTTAGAATTAGGACAATGCCTAGAAAGGACCTAGGGTTATCAGCCTGTGAGATGCTGTATGGATTGCCGTACCTGAGTGCATCTTCAGACCTCCCCACCATGGAGACTAAGGACAAATTTCTCTGGGAATATGTGTTATCTGTCTCTTCCACTTTGTCTTCCTAAAGGGACTTCTTGCCCAAACACCTCCTCTTGAGTTCACAGCGCATCACTTCCAGCCTGGTGACCTGGTGCTAATCAAGACTTGGAAAAGAGATAAATTCGAACCTAGCTGGGATGGGCCTTACCAGGTGCTTCTAACCACAGAGACAGCTGTACGGACAGCAGAAAAAGGTTGGACTCATTACACTCGAGTTACAGGTGTCCAGCCCACCAGCCAAGAAAGACAGTGGACATCAAACGTGCATCCCAGTGGCATAAAGTCAACACTAAAGAGGTCATAATACTACTCATAGGTCTTATGAGGGCTGTTGATTGCGTTTTTACAAACATTACAAGGACTAGTCCTATGGTTCCCTTAGTCATTTAGTTTGATGTTAATCTGGTTGTGCCATGTGAAAATGTAACTAACTATGGGTTACAAAATATTAATAAGATAAATATCAAGGGCATATAACAACAAGATATAGGGAAAGGGATTACGTATAAAAACCTGGTGCCTGGTTAGAATGGATCAAATATTCTGTGCACGCCCTTAATAAGAGCACCTGTTATGCAGGCATGACGAGATGGCCGGAGGCTCAAGTCACCCTGTTTCCCATTGAAGGGACCTCAGACTCCTTGGGCATGGAATATGTGATCTCTCTTACAGGACAATGTGGTCTGGGGTGATACATCCTGCTGGATGCTGCCACAGCAGTCCCCATATGCTAAGGGACCAAGGCAGAGGACTCCGGAAGTCATCGGACCCTCACTCCCTGACACTAACTATACCTCATGCCTCTCCAGGCAGGAGGGACAGTTAAAGTTCGTGGGAATCATGTCTCGATGTGATAAAGGCCTGCCCATTGAGAAATCAAACAAGTCTGCACTGACTGGGACCCGAACAAATGTCTGGTGGTACTGCAGGAGGGCATTGCTGAGAACCTCATGGCTGACCAGAATGAGACCTATACTTTGGTCCAGTTGGCTCTCCATTCCTCTCAGGCATACAGGCCTCAGCTCTATTTTGGGCTAAGTTAAGATTTGTAGTCCTTAATGGATCTTCTAGCCCCAGAGATTTTCCTAATAATAGACTCAGTATGGCTAATGAAAGTCTAGACTGGATAAATGATGTCTTCTATAACCAACAGAAGTCCATTAATCACACAAAGGATGCCGTCAGAAACATATTTAAACAATTAGATGCAACCAATAGGATAACAAGAAAAACAAACAGGTTAGTGTACAAGATCCTAGCCAAGAGGAAGGGAGTTTATGCCATGTTGGATGGGCAGTACTAGCTTAAGGAAATGAGTGAAGTAATGACTTCTGCCTTATCTCCCCTCACCATAAAGGCTGGAGGACTAACGGCCCTGGGTTATTCCACTGTTTTCTATGTCAAGGGCCTAATTCAAGGCCTTATAAGAATGATTTTAAAAGGACAAACCCCTGAGTCATGCCAAAAGGGGAACCTGACTCTGACTAGCTGGTCCCAACCTAATCCTGATAAAATAAGTTACTATATGTTGAAAAAATTTGAGAGTCATCCAGTTCTTACTATGTTAAAGGGATTTGAGAGACAACTAGGTCTTAAGAGTAAGTGAAAATGTGCCAGATAGTTTTTAAAAATGGGGAGAATTGTGAGTGTCACCTAGCGGTAGCAGTGACCCATTGTTCAAGATGGCAGATCTTTACATTTTCGTGCCTTACCTGACCAGGTGACCAAAGGCGGAAAGGGAAAGGAGTGATAAAGGTAATGATGATGTGATGAACTTGGCCCTGAGCCAGTGCCTTAGATCTTCTTGGGAAGGTCGTGAATCCTACCAATAGGAAGAGGCAGGGGGAGGGACCTGCAGCCTAGGGATTTAAGTCGGTACCGACCGCGTTTTCGGTGTGCCTCTCTCCACTTGCACGTGGGGAGGTCACCGTTTTTGCAAAAAGAAAAAGCCTCATACCCCGTCATCCATGCCTCCCATGTCCATCCTTTGTTTGGACAGGAACATTTCTATGAGCTGCTTCTAACAGATGTTGGCGCATCCTCTGGATATTTATTAGTTAGTGAGCTGTAGTTATAATGCATGGCCTATTGAGATTGAATTTCTCTTCTGTTAATCTTTGTCCTCAAAATAATCGAACTAGAAGACTCAGCAGCAGAGAAAAGCCCAGCAGCAACCCCAGGGTTGCTTTCTCAGTGTCCACCCAAGGCCTGGCCCCACAGCTTTGGCAAAGCCCAGTAGCAAACATGGGGTGGCTTTTGAGTGCCCACCAAAGGCTGGACCTGGCATCCACCCCACAGGTGACTTCCACATGCCCACCTAAGAGTGGGCCTGATGGCAACTCCAGGGGTGGCTTCCAAGTACCCAGCTGAGCCAGGGCCCAGTGACAACACTGGAGCTGGCTTCAGGACACCCACCCGAGGCAAGACCTGATGGCAGCTCTGGAGGTAGCCTCTGAGTATCCACCTGAGACTAGGCCCCGAAGCCACCCCCCACCTGAGGCCTGGTCTGTCAGCCACACTAGGCGTGGCTTCCGAGTACCCAACCAAGGCAAGGCCTGACTACAGCCTTGGTGGCTTCTGAGAGTCCACTTGAGGTGTGACCTGGCAGTCAAGGCAAAACCTAGCAGTAAACACATGGGTGGCTTCCAAACCCCCACCCAAAGCCAGACCAGGCACCACACAGGGGTTGTCACTGGAGTGCACCCTAAGGCCAGACCTGGCAGCCACCCCAAGGGTGGCTTCCGAGTGCCCACCCAAGACAAGGCCTAGCAGCAACCCTGCAGGTAGATTCCGAGTGCCTACCTGAGGCAGGACCCAGAGGGACCCCCAGGGGTTTCTTCCCAGTGCACCACCAAGGTGAGGTCTGATGCTAACCCTGGGAGTGGTTTCTGAGTGCCCAGCCAAGACTATTCCTGGTGGCCACACTGGGGATGGCTTCTACTGCTTTCCCAAGGCTGGACCCAGCATCTGTCCCTGAGCTGGCTTCCAGGTGCCTGTCCAACGCAATGCCTAGCACCGACCCTGTGGGTGGCTTCCGAGTGCCCACCCAAGGCTGGGCCGAGCAGCTAGTTGGGGGGTACTTCTGAGTGTCCACACAAGGTGGGCATGGCAGCCACTGCAGTAGTTGCCTCTGAGTGCCCACCCAAGACCTGGCTCAGCAGCTGAGGCAAAGCCTGGCAGCAAACCTCAGGGAGGCTTCTGAGAGCCCACAAGAGACTGGACCTGGCACCCACCCCTGTGTGGCTTCTGAGTGCCCACACAAGGCAGGGGCCGACAGCCACCCCATGTGTGGCTTTCGAGTGCAGACCCAAGGACGGGCCTGGCAGCTACACTGAGGATGTCTTCTGAGTGCCCACCCAAGGTAAGACCTGGTAACAACCCTGGGGGTGGCTTGTGAGTGCCCACCTGAAGTCAGGCCTGACAGCCAACTCAGGGGGCTTGTAAGTGTCCACTTGAGGCCTGGACTGGTGACAACTATGGGGGTAGCTTGTGAGTGTCCACCTGAGGCCTGGCCCAGTAGCTACGGTAAAGCCCGGCAGCAACCCTTGAGGTAGCTTCCAAGTGCCCACACGAGAAGGGCCTGCCAGCACTCCGGAGGTGGCTTTGAGTGCCCATGTGAGGTGGTACCCAGTGGGCACCCCAGAGGTGGCTTCCAAGTACCCACCTTAGGCAGGACCTGACAGCCACTCTGTGCATGGCTTCTGGGTGCCCACCCGAGGCCAGGCCCAGCAGCCATCCTGGGGATGGTTTCTGAGTGCTCACCCAAGGCAAGGCCTAGCAGCAAGCTCCTCACCCTTGTGATGCTGAACAGGAGTCTCTTATTCCAAATATTTTGTATTTACCTAGCTGTACCATACATTATAGCTTCTAAAGTCAAATCTGTTATGCCAAAGGCATCATTTTTATTTACACTGTGCTCTTCATTCTCTGCCCCTCTAAAAGCTCTCTTCCTGTAATATTTTATGTCTTTGTATTGGTACTACTGCCCAGCGATTTGGGTCAAAACCACAGATAGTATCAGAAACTTTCATTTTTTTTTTTTTTTTTGTCTTGGTCCTTACTGCCATTGAGTAGGCTTAGGTAATGTCAATACTTAGAAATGCTTAGCATCTCTATGTAGAATTCAATATTTGAGGGAAAGAATAAGTAGCACCATACAAGATTTTCTGTATAAAAAGTACTGATGCTACTGGCACTTAAACTGTAAGGAAACTGGATTAAATGATCTGGGAGAATCCTTCTATTTGGATGTAGTTTAGTCTTGGAAAACTGCTGCTAACCAGTTTTCCCATTTATTACTACTTTTTGCTGCTACAAAATTGGCAATCCTCCCACTTCAGCCTGCTGAGTGCTAGGATTACAGGAGTGTACCACTATGCCTGGCTAATCTTTATGCAGTGGTGGGGAATCAAATCTAGGGCCTTGGGCATGCCTAGAAAGCACTCTCATCACTACGCTATGCTCCCAGCCCTGATTGTGGATTTCTTGTATAACAGCAACAGCAGAGATACAAGGATCTTCAAAGTAGTTCTAAGCATATAGCAAACCAAAAACTAAAGAAGAATGGCAGATGTATATAATGTTGGATAACAATAAGTAAAAGGACTACTATCTTGGGCACATCCTTTCCTCCTCATTCATACCCCAGCCCTCAGATTCTTTTTAGTCTCACAAGGATGAATACAGTTATAGCTGGTTAGGTCAAAAACTGACTTTAGGAAACATCATTCCTGAAAGATGTTTATAATTTAAAAAGAGATACAAAATTTAGCACTTCTTTTATCAAAAAAAAGAGGGTGGAACTTTGAGAAAAAACAGATATCCTTACAGCTGCCCAAAGAGCAGATCTTAATCCACATAAATAGCCTCATGTCCATAAGAGGCCACTTGAAATAAAACCACGCCTGGCTTATGTGGTGCTAGGAAATTGAATCTGAGGCCTTGTGCTTGCTAGGCAAGCTCTTGAACCACTGTGTCTGTTAGCCCTAACTCTGACTTTTGGAAAGAGCCAGAAGAAGTGACATGGTGCCAAACCTGGTGAATAAGGTGGATGAGGACACACACTAGTGCTGTTCTGGGCCTGGCACCTGGCAGTGGCACTCCCCATATTTTTGGTCATATATTGTAAAGACAGGAGAAAAGACTTCCAGAACTACTCCAGAAAGTGGCAAGAATCATGGAAGTACGTTTGAAGCAAGGGGAAATGTGTGTGCACCCGTGTGCACATGCATGCATGATACTGAGGATCAAAGCCCAGCAGGGTCCTCACCCAGTGTACACGGGGAGTTGGTGACAATGTGTCTTAAACTGTAATAATTAGTGTTTAAAGGAAAGCGTTCAGGGGTTGGGGGCATAGCTCAGTGGCTAGCGCGCTAGCTTAGTGTGCAGAAAGCCCTAGTTTCAATTTGCCATCACCACATAAAAATTAACCAGGTTCGGGTGATTCACACCTGTCATCTCAATGCTTTGAGGTTTGAGGCGAAAAGGATCACTGTGAGTTTGAGACCAGCCAGGGCAGCTTCATCATGACGAAGCCAGGACCGAGCTGAACTGTCGAGCGAGACCTGGTCTACACCACCCACCACAAATGAGACCATCCCTAAGTTTTCAGTAGTCAGCCATCATATATACCAAGACTCTGTCTCAGAAAATAAAATAGGGCAACCCCCATTTCAAGGGTCCCCCTTCTGGCTAGCAAAAGCTTTCCCCTCGTTCTTTCCCCTTCTATCCTCTTTCTTTCCCCTTCCATACTTCTCCACAGTAGAGTGTTTGCCTCACAATCTGCAAATTAATTATTCAAGTAACATAAATAAAATAGAGAAAAGGGTACCCTGAGGTCACCCTGTGATATCTTTGCCAAGGTATCTCTGACTTCTACCTGTTCCCTGTGAGAAACTAAAAACCTACAAACTGAAACAAAATGGACAACACAGGCATATTCAGGGCATACTTTTTTTTCCTGCCTTGTATCCATTGAAATGTTCACATCATCAGTTATTTGCCTGTTGAAATTATTGTCACTGTGAGGGCCATGTAACAGTAGCAGTGGCACATTGTTCACAGTAAAGATGGTGAATCTTTAAAATTTCCCATGCTTTAGAAATCGCATTATTAGCTTTGATATGGGACAGGCAACAAGTTTAGCCTTCTGCTCCCCTCCCACTAGTGAGGATTTGAAGTTCCCTCACAAGATGAATGCACAGCAGACTGACTTATAAATTCTAACTTACACAGTAAACTCTAACTCACACAACAAACATATAACCTGAATAGCATAATTACCACAAAATGGAGTTATTTTAAAATATTGGCAGTCTGAGTTATACCATTTTACAGCTTGGTTACAGAAAGTTTAGAACTACAAAAATATACCTAATATCGGATTTTTAGTACACAGTCATGTTTTCACCCTTCTCTGAGGCCAATATTTAAATACTTGAATCTCTATGACAAGAGTTTCCTCCAGCAGAAGTAAAACAGGAAAGGAATTTACATGTGAAAGATCCCCAGGATTGCTGGCTCTCATGGGACTGGAAGGGAGGGTCTCCTGGACTCCTAGATTTCAATCCAGAAGAAAAAAACGTGTTAACCACCAAGGAACACGGAAAACATTGTGAATTTTCACAAAAAGAAAAGAGCCATTTAGAGACATTTTCCTACTCACTGCTTAGGGTAGTGACTTTTTTTGGTCTTCACTATTTTTATTTACTTATCTTTAATTTGGTAATGCTGGGCCCGAAGAGTCTCAGCCCTAACATCTGGGATTTTTTTTTTTTTCTGTTACCCACAAGTTCTTGGAATGACTGGATTTGCAAGACAAAAACGGTTTCCTAGATCCCAGTCCATCACCTTCCTCGGTCCCACCCCCCCTTTTCTCTTTGGTTCCCTAACAATACAGATGGAGTTCACGCGGGGTAAGTGGGGGCCCTCCCCGTCCCGGGCCTCTGCTCTGGGTGTGGCGGGGTGGCGTTGTGCTTGAGGCATCCGAGAGCCCTCTCTGAGGACTCTGGTGGAGCCGGTCAGCTGCCTTATCTGTGCGGACTGAGGGGAGGACTTAAGCTGACAGAGAGCCCTGTGGGGGCCTGGAGAGCGGCAGGTGGGTCAGGCAAGTGGCCTGTCTCCCTCTGTGGCAGAGGGCATGTCCCACCGGCGAGGGAAAGAGTCCCACGTGGAGTCCAGTTCTCTGCACCCCAGCCGCCACCGCTGAAGACAAATGCGGGATGAGCTGGCCTTTCACCTTGCAGGAGACCCCGCCCGTGTCTCCAGATTGCCCCTGAAGACGGGAAGGGTTGTTTGGGGGTGCTTAGGGCCGCCCTCTCTAGCGATCCAAGAAAGGGGACTGCAGATTTCCGGGGACACCGTGAGCCCCCTGGGTCGCAGCCCCTGCGTTTCCCTTTGAGCACCGTCCTAGGCGTCGACTTTTGAGTGGCCCTCGCTCCACGTGTCCCGGGGACTGGGGGGTCTGCTGTTCCCGGCGGGGGCCGCACGTGCCCCATTGTGCCCACTGTGGCCCACGCCTCTCTCCTAGGAGCCAGGGAGGGTCCCGCCGGGGGGCATCTGTCGGGGCTCCTCGTCGCGGCTGGAATTTTGCTCATCAGGAGTGGGGTCGCTGGGCTACTCCGCTCCCTGCTCCTTCCCGAGACTGCTGTCCCCGTGATGGCATCGTGCGTGGGGCCCGGGCCTGGACCTTCTGCTCCTCCGGGTGCCCCGCTGGGCGTGTGCGGCCTGGCGGCTGGTCTCGTAGGATGGATGGTGAGAGGCAATGGTGTCCTGGCACCTGAAGAAACAGACTCCCTTTTTGGTGTGTGGTAGCGGAGTTCCCCTGTGAATTGTGTGGGGTGTTGGGAGGCGCCTAAGGGAGTCCCTGCCTTGTGAAGGGGAGTTCTGTCTGGCGGGGCTGGCTTGGTGTGCGCCTCACCGGACCGCTCTCACCTTGTGTACAGTGTTAAGAGGCTGACTTTCAAAAACCCACCCTGAACCAACCAAGGCAAGATAAGGATAGCTCTTGATGGCCTGACTGAACCTGCTTCTCAGGGTGAGAGTACAGAGAAAGGCCTGACCCAGGACAGCAGAGGGTTGACACAAGGTTTCAGAAGGGGAGGTTACAGGGGAGGTGACCTAGGTACAGAATTATTACGCCAAAACCCATCGCAATTACATAGCATTCATAGTAACAGTTTTAACTACGTGGGGCTGAACTTGTGTTAAGTTTTTTTGTTTGTTTGTTTGTTTTTTGTTTTTGAGTCAGGGTCTCGCTCTATAGTCCAGGCTGCTCCTGGACTCACTATGGAGCCCAGAATGGCCTTGGACTCAGGGCAATCCTCCTGCCTCAGCCTCTCCAGTGCTGGGATTACAGGAGTGCACCACCATGCCCAGTTTATGTGGTGCTGGGGAATCGAACTCGAGTACTTAGCAGTTGACTTAGCACTTGCTAAGCAAGCGGTTTAACCGCTGAGCCATTCCTCTATCCCTATATGTTACTTTTAAGCATCAATCCTGTTTTTTGATTTAGTCAGCAATCATGCCAATTTATCTATGTAAGCCAAAAGTTAGGGCTAATGTACTTAACTTTTAAATCTAGAAATCAGTAAACTTTTGCCTCACAGCGTTAGTCACTCTGTATTAAAAACTGTAGGTTTCTGCCGTACTTGTAAAAGCTGACTTGTTACAGGCTGTCATAATATAGAGCTGAACTTGCCCAAAATATTTTCGAACTCCATGTAATAGATGGTCGACATGAGAGCATCACCTTTTACACAAAAGTAGCGTTTGGAACATTAGCTGATCGACTTCATTTTTCTTTGCTCATCACATTTATCCCCAAAATGACTTTCCTAGAAGGTACTGCCCACTGTTGAGGCATGTTTTACAAATGTGTGTCCAATCCCAGGAAGGCAGTGTCTGTCTCTCTAGAGCATCAGCCCTAGTATGAGCAAAAGAGACGTTAACCTTATTAGACTCAACTCTTTTTCTAAGCTGCTTAAGAATTTTACAGTCCAAATGAGTATCAGTGCGGTTTTTCAGTATATCTAACACAAGAAAAGCCAATCACTCTTTAATTTTAATATTTTATAACAAATCTGAAACTCTTGTTACAAGGGAGTAAGTCTGTGTTTGTTAGTCACTGACTGTTTGAAAGCCAATTTGGGCTTACTAGAAGGGGGGTTGATTTTTATAACCGTGCCTCTTTTTCCTCCTCTGAGTGCTTATCAGGTAAAAGAGAAGTAGGTAGAGCTACCGGCTTGGATTAACTAGAGATCAAGGCTCCTTAGGTTCATCTTTGAAAGGTTGTAATGTGACAGCAATCATGCTCCAAATGACAAAAATTTTTTCGGGGCAAGTAACACCTTTCTCACTTTATTTAATTATTTTGATACATTCCCAGTTTTTGGGCTCCAGATTCCATTTACCTATGAGGCTGGATTCGGTTTTACTCTCAAATCAAGGTTTAGTTCCAGAACTCTTCTGGCTACCTCTCCTTTCCCGAAGCTGCAGCATATATATAGCTCAGCCGGGAGTTCTTCCATGTCCCCACCAAACCACTATAGGTCTTTAGTTGATGAGCATCCTTCAGTCCCCGGGTTGCGCTGTAGGCGTAGGTACCAAATATTGTGGCCAGCACAACATAAAGCTGATCTGTTCAGTGGGAGACTGATTCAGTGTGCTCAATGAATAATCCACTTGTAGTGGCAAGAGCTCCTCCGTTTTAGATTTTCCTGGTGTCCTCTTTGCCCTGTCACCTTTCCTGTGTAGCTAGATGCGGTGACTTATTCTCTGCTGCTGATAGCCTGCCAAAGGCTGCTATTGGAAATGTCCCCTTCCCTTTTCTTCTTGTAATCCTTCCCATTCCTGTGGCTGTTCCTCTTATACGCCTCACCCCATCCCTGCTGCGGGACTGAAAATTCTTTGGGGGCAGTAGCCCGTTCTCAGTCAGGGGCTAATAAAGGACTCTTAAATTTTCCTCCAAACGTGGTGCTTCTCCTGTGTGCAACACACTCAGGCAGACTTGTGGGACCATCTCATGTATGGGATGGAACAACTATTATGTTTTTACAGCCTTTTATATCCAGGCGGAAAATGAGAACTCCTGCTTAGGGGGAGCAATTGTAGCAGGTCCTGAAAGTGATCTGTGTGAGATATATGTTTCTAGCTCCTGTATGCAGACCTTTGATTTAATTATGTTAAACTTATAATAATCATTTGTCCTCCTGGAGCAGCCTAGAGCTTTTTCCTCTCAGCTGTGAAGTTCATGGCAGTCTTCTGCCAGAAATGCAGAGGAACAAAAGAAGATTCCTTTATTTCAAGAGGAATCTCACAAGGAGTTGTAAATGGTTTGAAACCCTAGATCCAAACCATAACAGTCTGTGACCTGTTTTGTATTGACACATGTCCAGTTTTGCCAACACCCTATGGTAGGTAGCCTGTTTTTTCTCCAGAAATATACATTTTGTTATATTGTCTGAGGATCTGGTGGCAGTACCTGTGTGTATTTTGGAGTTATGCTATCTCTTTCTTTGGCCTCTGTGTTTGATTTTATTCCAAATCTGTGATTGTTTCTTAGAATACAATATAGTTAATATCAAGTCAAGTATCAGGACACCACGAGTATTGCTGTTTTGGTCATAGTTGATTTGGATACTCAGAGATTGTGTGATTTATATGAAATTGTAAGATTTTTTGAAATTTGATAAAGTTGGTTTGTTTCATAGGGTTAGGGTGAGGGTTAGGGTTAGGGTCCTAAGCCCTTGTGGTGGTGTGCTGTTTTGAGAACATCACCCAGCCTCGGATCCCACAGCTTGACCTCATCTACAAGGTGTCCTACTCTCCCCACCTTCAGATTTGATATTCATGTTTTATTTTGTCTTTGATTTCCTGAAGTCTTCTTTCATTTCTTTTTTGAACTTCTGAGATTTTTGTTGAGAGGTCTCATGTTTTCTCAGTTTTGTTGATTTTTTAATATTTAATGTTTAGAGCATTCTAAATAAAATGGTTTTCATATTTTTCTCAATTATTAGTGTAGAAGATCTTAGGTGAAACTGGGTGTGGTGGCACGTGCCTGTGACCCTAGCTTGGGGGAGGCTGAGGCAGGAGGATTGTTGTGAGTTTGAAGCCAGTCTGGGGCTTATAGTGAATTCAGGACCAGCCTGCTCTTCAGAGCAAGACCCTATCTCAAACAGAAAACCACAAGTGAATTTCTGTATTGCTTTTGTAGTCTACCACATGGCATAATTTGTTCATGAGAAGTAAGTCTGAAGACAGATTTTTCTTTTGATTTTCTGTGGAAATATATGTTAGCATTAGCAACTGTAGACAACTTTATTGTTATTTCCCCAACTTTCTTGGCTTTGTTTTGCCTGATTGCTCAGCTATAATTTAAGTAGTATATTGACCAGCAATGGTGAGAGTGGACACCATCGTCTCATCCGGACTTTACAAATAATTGTTCTGGTTACTCCCATTTAATGCTGGGTGAAATTTATAACATGCACTTTTACCATTTTGAGGTAACATCCTTAACCTTTTTCCATAGGGTTTATATCTCGAAAGGGTGTTGGTTATGGTAAAAGGATATTATGAAGGTGTTGGTTATAATTAAAAGGTTTTCTTAGCATCTATTGCATATTTCTGTATCTTCTATCTTTATTTCCATAATATGTTACATGCATTCCTACATCTATTAAACTACCTTGACATCCACATCCATGGAAGAAATTGACATTTCTTCCTTTCTAAAAGCCTGGGAGACTCCAGCTTTGAATTCACCAGTCTCAGCTGGCTGACATTAAGAATGCAAATTCCTGTTGAGCCTCAATTGCTCTTCAGGGGTGGGGCTGCTTGGCTGTAGAATCTCACGAGGTGGAGCTTGCAAGGTCTGGCCTCGGCCCTGGCAGCCTCTTTTAGGGGTGCCAGGCAGGGGCCGGGTGCTGGCGGTGCAGTGGTGGCAGCTCTGTGCTGCGTCACTAGATGTGCTGGGCCACCTGTGGCTGAGCATCACCATGCTGCCTGAGCTCCGACTGCTGTTTACTGTCCCCGCAGTAGCCTGACTGCTGCTTGGAGCCCCAGCGGCAGCCTGGGGGACTCTGCCTGTCTTGCGGAGCCAGAGTGGAGGAGAGGAGCCAGAGTGTAACCTGGCAAGGGCCTTACACCCAAGGCAGGGTGAGTGTGGGCCCGCCATGATCCCTCAGGCCCCTAGTCCCACTGCCCTGATGCCGCCCTGAAGTCCTGCCATTCCTGATCCCGTTGCATCCCTGGCCCTCGGTAATTTCACATTGCTTGGATCCTTGACTCTGGTGCAGGTTTTCTCTGGAGTTAGACTCCCCACTTCAAGGACATTTGGCCCCACATCTCTGGGAGAGAGGTCCCTACCCCTAGGTGCAGCCACTGTGATCATTATTCCTTTCTTTTACTCCTCTCAGGTCCCATCGGCTATGGTTTGGTTTGTTCTTTGTTTTGGACAACTGCGAGATGCATCTTTAGATGATTTACTTTGAACTGCATGTTTTGTAGCAGACGCACTCATAGGTATCAACTTTTTCAGAACTGCATTTGCTGTGTCCCACTAATTCGGCTACCCAGTTTTGCCAATGTTAGTCAGTGTTGAACTACCTTGACATCCACGAAATAAAAACAGTTTGATCCTAATGTAGATTTTCAGAATGTGATGCTGAGTTGGGTGAATGCAGATGTTATTTGCAGGTGTCTGCTTCTGTGGTGATGTACATATTATTCTGAAGAATTTGTTTTTTTCCTGTATCCATGTGTGGTTTTGTCAAAGTAATGTTGAATTCATAGTTTGGTTTGGATCATGTCTGACCTTTGTTCAGTGTTAGTGTGGTAGACATTGGCATTTTTTCCTTTCTAAACACCTGGTAGACTCCAGCTTTGAATTCACCTGGTCTCAGCTGGCAGACATTAAGAATGCAAATTCCTGTTGAGCCTTAAGTGCTCTTTGGGGGTGGGGCTGCTTGGCCGCAGAGTCTCCCAAGGAGGTCTTTTTCTTTTCAGATAAATTCCCAGATTTCCGTATAACAGTATTTTTCTGTGGTTTTCATTTTTAAAGTTTTATTTTATTGAGTCATTTTTATTGATATTTGCTTTATGAACTCCTATGACAGTTTTGGATAAGTACATATGCGGGACTCAAAAGAAAGTATTCTGTTGCAGTTTCGTAAAACACTCAGTTTATTGGTTAAATCCATTTCCTCCATAGTTTAATTTAATTTCCGAATGCATGAGTTTTGGATTCTTTTACTAGTTGTAGTGTTTCTTTGTTGTTGTTTTGTTTTGTATTTGTTTAAAAAAACAGGGTCTTTCTCTGAAGTTCAGCCTAGTTCTGAACTCAAGATGGATCCCAAGCTGGCCTGACCTCAGCCTCCCGAGGGGTGGGATAGCAGGCATGCACCACCACGCCAGGTGGATGTGGTACTGGGGAAAGGAGTGCAGGGCCTTGCCCTCACTAGACAAGTGCACTCTGGCTGCTGGGCTAGTCCTCCAGCCCTCCCCCCCTTATCTGTTTCTGATAGGTTAGTATCACAGTCTGCTATGATAGGATTAGAGTCTGTTATCTCAAGTCGTGTTTGTTGTTAAAACTGGGCACAGTGGCGTTTAGTGTGGCTGCCTGTTTGATTGCTGCATGGAGACCTATCGTGTACTGGCCTGCACAGGTGGTGGTGTCTCTTCTGACAAGGGTTGATTAGAAATCTCGCTGGTCAGATCCAAGGAGAGCTGCTCCTTCCTGCTTTTGGTGGGCAGAACTTCAGAGAAGGAAAAGTGCAAACAGGTGGTGTGGTGAACCCCTAGCCCTGGCAGCTGTTTTTAGTTGAGCTTGTGTTCAGTGTCTCCCGACCAAACAGCTGCTATGTTTCAGACTCCAAATTTAGGAAAACAGCTGATCTGTCTCTACCTTGATGAAGATCTGGAATTTTCCAGTTATGTCACAGGCAATAGCCCTCGTTGGGAGCCAGCTCAGGGCTCCAGGCTGTCACTGAGGGCCATGTCACCGCTTCAGACCCACACTTACAGTGTACCTGCTGCTTGGCTTCTGGGACTTTGGTTTCTTTTTTTTTCTCTAAAGGAGATCCTTTCTTAGTGCTCTGCATTTCTCCCTGAGGGAGTTCCTTGCAACGCCTCATGGTTAAGTGCTTGAAGCAGTACTTTTCACTTTTGCACTTCATGTCTTTCTGTGTTTGTAGGCAAGATGTGGTCCAGGAGAGACAGTAGGAGTACAATAGTCTTGGTTTTTGATCTCCAGTGTTTTCATTATGGCTGACAACAGTGCATTAAATGTAGCTACTGAAATTTGTATGTGAATCCCTGTCACTTTCTCTTGTTTGAGACTTTATTTTCTCTGAGTAAACCTTCCTCTTCCCTGTGTCTCAGGGACATTGACTTCTTGGTCCATATTTCTGTTTCTTTTAAGTGTTATGTGCCATAGTAGAAATCAGTTTTTAGAGTTTACAGTGCTAATGGAATGTCTTTATTGTTTAAGGAATTGCTTTGTGGAATTGTAGTGACATGAGTTGTTAATTATTGTCTCACAGGGGCTGGGTAATGGCATTCTAAGTGTTTCTGGCATGGAACAGTAACCTGTTGAACAATTGCAGTCATTCTTTTGGGTTGTGAGTAATCTGGCCTACTGATAGCTTTTAATACAATTTTTTCCCCTTATTTCTGGTATTTGGAGTAAGATGTGTCGTGGGAGCTTCTTTTCTGCTCATGTCTGTTTGTGGGTTAAAGGGGCTCATCCACCTGGATAACTGTCTCTCTGTTTTACAAACATTTTATGGTTACCATATTGAGGTATGTACATGTTTTTGCTTGCTTGAGATGAGGATTCGTGTACTCCAGTGGTCCTGAACTCAGTATGTAGCCCAATCTGGCCTGGAACTCAAGGCAATTCTTTTGCCTTGGCCTCCTGAGCGCTGGGGTTCTGGGCCTGTGTACCATTCCCACCATTTTTATGTGGTCATGGTCATGGGGAATTGAACTCCAGGACTTAGCAAATGGTGGGCAAGCATTCTAACCACTGAGCAGTGCCCCTGCCTCATGAAGTATGATGATTTAATGTGGCTTTAGTGAGATATTCTCAGGAAGTGATTTCTAATTTTGTCACAGACATTTGTTTTCACTTACTGAGAGGAACCTATGATTTTTACTGTTGATTATGTTTGTGGTGTAGTAAGTTTGTTTATTTCATGTATTGAACAGTACTTCACATCTGAATTACAACATTTTTTATGGTGCATTGCATTTAAATGTGTATTTAATAGATACTGTTCTGCCATTTCTGTGTGTGTGTATGCACATGTCCACGTGTGTCTCTGGATTTGGTATTGGAGTACTGTGGCCTCCTAGTAATTCTAGAAGCATCCCGTCTATGTTCTATGAAATGGTTCAAGGAGCATTGGTGTTCTTCTTGAAGGGTCTGGTAAAATTTAGCAATGAATCTCTTTTTCCTTAATTCTTAATAGTTGAGAGAATCTTTGTTAACTGTGATAGTCCACTGCTTGTCATTGAATTGTCCAAGTGTTTTTCAGCATATGCTTTTAATGTGTGCAGGTCATATGCATCTACAAATTTAGCCATGTCTTCCAAATTCCCCACTTTATTAAAAGAAAGAGGTTTCAAAATAATACCAAACACTCTCGAGAAGTTAGGTAGGGTTTGTTACAACATTTCCTCTCTGTTCTCTAATCATATGAAGACTTGTCTTTATTATTTGTTCAGTTTCACTAAGAGATTGTCAATCATTTGTCATTTTTAAGGATTCATTTTTTTGCATAACTGATCAGATATATTGTTCTTTTTAGGCTCTGTTACATTTAAGTTACCTCCAATTTGTGTCATTTGTTTCCTCGCGTTTGGTGTGGTTTTGACTCATTCCTTATCACCTGGGTCTGTGATCATCTGCTGCAGCTCTGCCAACTGGTGCATCTCTATCAGGGCATGTTGTGTTCTAGGGCAGGTAAGCTTTGGCAGAGCATCCACTATTTACAGTGGATTTGGGATAAACGTGATCAGCTGGAGGAGCAGCAGCGGGACTTAAAAGTCTCTCTCAGAGTAACAGCAAGAAAAATGACATACTTCTTACAGATGTTGATGTATTGGGGGAGCATCCTAAGACAAGTTATTGCCCATGCTACTGGCTATTTGAAGAAATTCTATGCCAGGTATTCTGTGGAAAGTGCAGGTCCTGTGTTAATGGCTCCTGCTTACATATTTCTGCAACCAGAAAAGAGAAATTTGGAGTAGTCTCGAGTACAGGATTGATTTTCGTTGCTACTTCTGTAGAAAAAACTAGATCTGGATCAGCTTCCCTTCTGCCTTCCAACTCCTTCATCCCTTACATTACCTTTTCCTGTCTAAAAATTCTTCATGTTTTCTTCCAGAACTATCATTTTTCTCTTGTACTTTTTTTTACTTATATTGAAGAAACACTGATATTTATCCTGTGTCTCATTCATATCCCTGAGCAGAGTGGTGTCAAGGGCCTCCATATTCCTAGCAGGAACTCAGTTACGTTTCTTTATGGCAGAGTAGTACTCCATTAAGGTGCAATTATATCACATCATATTCATCTGTTGATGGACAGGTTAGGTGCTTTGAAGACTTTGTTGTGCAGCAGATTGTGCTGCTACTAACATGGCTATGCACGTATCACTGTTGTTTGATGGCTTTCACTCTTGGGAAAATACACTGAAAAGATATTTCAAATGGGAAATCTAGTTTCAGTTTTTAAAGGAATGTCCATACTGCTTTCTGTTACAGTTGTACCAGTTTATAGTCTCACCAAAAACGTAGGAGCGTTCTTTTCTCCACCGTCTTGCCAACATTTGTTTTTTGAGTTCCCCCTATCAGCCATGGGTACTAGAGTTACTTGCAACTTGGGTGTTCCTTTGTTTAGCATTTTCTTTCATGTTGCTAGGGATGCTGAATATTTTCTCCCAAATGTATTGTCTGCTCCTACTTTTTTTTGACGACTGTCTATTCATTTTATTGGCTCATTTTTAACCAGACTTTTTATTCTAGAAAACATAATTTTTCTCAGCTTTTTATATATTCTAGGTAATAGTCCTCTGTCCAAGAAGTAATTGGCAGTTGTTTTCCCATTTCATTGGGTTTCTCTTTACACTGTTTAATTTGTCGTGCAGCAGCTTTTTAATTTGATGTAATTCCAATTGTGGGTTCTTGGAGTTAACTCAAGATCATTAGATGTTGTGTTGAGAAAGTTCCTGCCTAGGCCAATCTCTTCAAAGTGGAAGGTTCATTGTTTCTGTTTTAATTTCAGAGTCTTGGATCCATCTTGATTTGATACTGGCATATGGAGAAAGATGTGGGTCTAGTTGCATTCTGTATTCAGATGACCCATTCTCCCAACAGCATTTGTTAAAGAGGCTGATTTTTTTCAGCATATGTTTTTTGGCACCTTCGTCAAACATCAGGTGGCTGAGTGCTTGTGGCTGTCTCTGTCTTCACTTCAGTTTCATTGTTCTACCTGTCTTATTTTGTGCCAATACCACGTGGTTATTAAAGTTCATTGTTTGTACATAGCTTCATGTAGTATAGTGCCTCCTGCTTTTGTTGTGTTCCTTAGGATTGTTTTGGCTATTCTTGGTCACTTTTGATCCCATATAAATATATTTTAATTTTTTTTTCCTCTGCAAACTGACCTTGCTATTTTGAGTTGCATTGCATTGAGTTGGCACTATTTTGAGTTGGCCATTTTTACACCACTGGTGTGCCTACTCAAGAATGGGATGTTTTTCCTTTTTCTAATGTCGCCTTGAATTTTTTCTTTGAAAGTGTTACAGTTTTCACTCTATAGGTCCTACTATTAGGTTCTTTCCTTAGGTATTTAATTTTCTTTGAAGCCATTGTGAATGGGATTGTGTTTCTGCTTTCTTTCTCTGTTTTCATGGTTCCTGTACAGGAAAATTATTAATTTTTGTGTGTTGATTTTTCTTTCCTGCCACTTATCTGAGTTTATTAGTTCTGAGAGTCTCCTGAGGGAATTTTGTGAACTTCAATGTAGACAATGCTGTTATCTGCAAATAAAGATAATTCAAACTAGTTTTCTCCAATGTGTACTGTTTGTATTACATTCTCTTCCTGACTGCTGTAGCTAAGATTTTGAACACTATGTGGAACAAGGTCGGTGAAACTGGATACCCTTGTCTTGTTCCTGATTTAAAGGGCATGCTCTCAGCTTTTTTTCCAATTTAGGATGATATTGGTAAAAGTGTTGTCATAGACTGCTTTTATCATCCTGAGGTGTAAGATCTTGGTGTACGTCAATTTTCATCAGTTTTTTCTTTTCTTTACTCTTCTTTTCTTTTTGAGAAGGTGTCTTGCTCTGTAGCCCACGTTGATTCTGAACTCACTATGGGGCCCAGGATGGACTTGGACTCAGAGCAGTCCTCTTGCCTCTGCTTCCTGACTGCTGGGGTTCAAAGCATGCACCCCCTCACCCAGTGTATATGGTGCTGCAGACTGAAATTCAAGATGGTACTCTCACCAGAAAAGCACTACAAGCCTTCATATGGGTGGTTTCTTTCTTTCTTCTTTCTTTCTTTCTCTCTCTCTCTCTTTCTCTCTCTCTTTCTCTTTCTCTCTCTCTTTCTTTCTTTCTTTCTTTCTTAAAATCATGACTGGAAGTCAAATTCTGTCAAAGGCTTTTTTGTCTTTGCTCTTAAGTGGTGCACTGCATTCATGGATTCATGTATGTTGAAGTATCTTTGAATCAATGGGGTGAAGCCAACTTATCTGGTCATATAGTATGATTTTTTTTTTTTGGTAGCTTTGGCCATTTATTCCATTTGTTATGTGAAGACCCTGTTATGATTGTATTCGGGTCCATTAGACTTTCCATGTCTGTTAGTTTCTGTTCTACAAAACACTGGATGCATCTATGTTTGTAATAGTAAACTCTGTTGGAGTACTTTAGCAGTAGTTAGTGTCCGCCTTTGTCTCTTCTGACCTGTTTTGATTGGAGATCTGCTTTGCCTAGGATCACATCAATGGGGTGTAGTACAGTTGGCCCCTTCTGTGTGTTTTCAAGCTCTGGGGGCATTGAGTATTCCTGTCCATCCTTTTTTTTTTTTTTGTCAGTCTTGGCTTCTTTGTGGATGAAGTGTGTCTCTTTCAAACTACAAATGTTTGTGTTTTATTTTTCAAACCTGTGTCTTTTGATTGGCAAAAGTCTTAGTTCTTTGCTCTTGCTGGGACCAAATACAGAAGGTCCATAACCTCTGGGAGGAAAGATTTATTCTAGCTGTCAATTTTGGGAGGTCTGAAGCAACCCATTCATGTGGGTGCCTGGCAGTGCTGGAAGCACATGACCAAGTTCCGTCTAGAAGAAGCTGTGCACACAGTGGAAGCCAGGTCATTGAAGAAGGTTGGAATGAGTGCATGCCCTTCCAG
The DNA here is from genome assembly GCA_004027205.1 of Ctenodactylus gundi. Taxonomy (NCBI): domain Eukaryota; kingdom Metazoa; phylum Chordata; class Mammalia; order Rodentia; family Ctenodactylidae; genus Ctenodactylus; species Ctenodactylus gundi. The sequence continues at coordinate 26,497 of PVKB01007592.1, forward strand.
GACCTGTACTACCCTTTCTTGGCAGGCCTTTGTGTTTTGCCCCAGTAGGTCAAGCCTTCATGTGCTGCCACCTAATTCTAGATGTAGCCTCTCTATGAATGATCTGCCTCATCAAGGTCACACACTTCATGATGTGCCCCAGGCCCAGAACCTATTCTGTGCCTGTAGAACAGGCCCTGATTTGTCATATCACATGGTTTCATAGATAAACCACAACAGTGCATGAGGCTTTCAGGGTCATTTCTTATCCAAGCCACAGCAGAAAGCCAGAGCCCCCGGAGTTCTACATTGAGCATAGGCAGCCAGGGAGACCTCACAGGCACATGGCATGCATACCCAGCCCTCTGGGCAAACCTCTCACTTCTAACTCAACCTCCTTCCCCCCTATGGGTGAATCCTGGGAAATTCATGACTTAGACCCTTTCTCAAAAACCAGCCAACCAACAAACAAAGAAAAACAATAAAATTGGCTTGGCATTAATTGATTGTGAAGTCCTTTCTAGCCCTTGTAGCAGTGGGATGACTGTGTCAGAATCCCACTTAGATCCAGAAAATGGGAACAGAGAGAGGATGCGGCATAGCTGGGAGTCGTCGGCCTTGTTCCATTTGGTCTCTTGTATTGATGGTACCCTTGGTCTGGCCCATACTTTATGTTTGTTATAATATCTTTTCTGCATCTTGACAAGATGGTGACATGGTGACCGGACTCTAAAGAGTTGGTGGCTGAGTGTAGTGGCAAACACCCGTCATTCCAGCATTTGGAAGGCTGCGTCAAGGCACCCGGATTTCTGAGAGTTCTAGGGCAACTGGGCTACAACACGAGAACCTGGTTCAAAAACAACGAAGTCCATCTCAGAGAGTTTGTCAATCAGATATGAGATTAAACTCAACTGTTGTTTCATTCTACCTAGGGGATTCTACAAATACATCTCCTTTTTGAGGCTCAATTCTTGTGTCTGTAATATTACATTTACCTTCTTATTTAGAATAGAATCATTGTATTTACTTATGGGGTATGGTGTGGTCCCCACCACACTGCAGATTTTCACTTAGTTATGTATGTTGAGTAGGAAAGACTTGTCAGTTCCTGGGCCTTTGGGATTTCTTTGGATGAATGCTGGCTCTAAATTCATTCTTCTGCATGTGGACAAGTTTTTTGAGAACTGTTTGTGAAACTGGCTATTTTCCTTCCAGGGTACTACAAACAAAATTTTTTTTTCAAAGATCAGGTGGCTGAATCAACTCATGATTCATTATGAGTATGAATTTTTTCCATTTGTCCACCTTTCTGTATTGGTTCCAAGATCATTTGGTTTTGATCACGGTTGCTTGGTAATATCATTTGATGGATATAATTGTAGTGCTCCTAACTTTGAAGTATTGCTTAGAACCGCTTTGGTTGTTCTTGGTCTCATTTGATTTATGTAAATTTTAGGATTGCAGCTTAGCATTCTTTGAAGAATTGCTTTTGCTCTTTTTATTGGAATTTTGTTGATTCTGTATAGCATTTTTTTTTTTGATAGTATCGCCTATTTGAAAACACTGGTTTGTCTTCCTAAGCACATGGGTTTTTGTCATTTTGTAAACTATTTTTTTTAATTCTGATTTCGAATACTATAGTATTCAGTGTCAAGGACTTTTGTAAATAATGAATTTTATACAGAGAAGATAGACTAATCACTACTTGAAGATGAATAAGCAAGAAAAGGGAAATTGCATGGTAGTCAAAGATTTGGATCTGATGTGATGATATAATTCTAGAAGTATACAATGATGATGTTTACACATGCACTTACATTTGCAGAAAAGCATCCATAGTGTTCCTGACCTGTATACTTGGAAAATGGTCAAATATTTAATTGTGTCCTGTGTATGTTATTACACATAATATAAAAGAGAAAAATCTGCCTTTTTTGGTTTGAAATTAGTTCTTATCCATGTAAGAGACCACATGGACAAAACCAACAGAAATGATTCTGTAACTAATAGTTTTCAGTTCTGTCAGTTTGAAAATTGTGTTTCACCTGAGATTTTAGAGCCCTTATATTGGAGTGTTCTGAAACAGCTCATCCTGACTGCATCAGAATTTGGTGCACAACCTTGACCAAGTCGGTTGACATCATTGAATTTCAGTGTTTGTTGTTGTTATTTTTTCCAATTAGTGTGTGTGTGTGTGTGTGTGTGTATGCATGTGTGTGATATATATAATGGATAAGCTTGAGAATTTTGTGTGTGTGCATATTGCATCCATCTCATATTCACTTCCCCTCTGCCCTTTAATTTCCCCACTTACTTCCTCATTCCTCTTACTCCCTACATGTTGCCCATGGACTGTGTTATGCAGTTGTATTCTGTATTTCTCCTGTTAGAGATATCATGTTATATTTAAATTTCTGAGTGTTCCTGAGTCTGATGTAATAGTTTCTATTTCTGTCCATTTACCTAGATTTGAGCTTCAGTTTGTCTACCTGCACACTTGTAAAGAAACAAAATCAAGATGTTCATTTTATGATCTTTCTGTAGAACATAGTTCATATCAAATGTTCTTTATGAGGTAGCGATTGTGACCATTGGATACATGCTACAGATTATTTTATTCTCATTCTGTTTATTTGGATTTTTTTCAGCAAATAGAGCTCATAATGAGTGACTGAGCTTCAGCGTTTGCATGTATGTAAACTGAAGATAGATTGTCTCTGCATCCTAGTGTACACTCAGTGAGGACCACTAACTGGATCTGGATGTTGTTTCCATCTACACAGTCTCTGAGGACATTCCATGTTCTAATATATGTATGTGTCCAAAATGAAAATAAACATTTTGCAGAATACCAGTTTAAAAGAGCATGATTGTTTTCTTGTTAGACAGGTTGTGCCATGGATAAGGAATTGACTATCAAATGGAAATAATAGATACTTAAATTGGAATGAATTGTGGACAGTATTCTCTGTTTCAATGTTGTATAAAATAGTAAAACATGACAAATACACATACAATAACATGTAACATACTTGTCAAGTTACTACTTCAAAATGGTTATTCAAATGAATTTATATCATCTCTCACCATGTTTTAATATTGCTATCAATTTTATATGTGTGCCATTAAAAATTAAACTTTTAGTATTATTTACAAGAGAAATGAACTTAAAATTTTTCCTGTTTCAGTTAATCTAGTATCTAAGTATAATTTTGTTAAGTATTTTTAAAAATTTCAAAAGCCTTATCTTCTCAATTTTGACTTAACCTACGTATGAGCTTTGATTATTTTTTTAAAAGGCAAAGCTATCTTCTTTACTTTCTCAAGGTGAAAGCAATCATGTTGTGTGTAATAGTAACGTGAAAAATATAATATCAAGGAAGATGCTCACCAAGTTACTACTGAAAAATATAATTGGTCAAATGAATTCATATTATCTCTTACCATGTTTTGTATTACTATCAGATTTTAGGAAATACTCAGAGTAATATATATTTATGTGACTTATAATTTATTTACTCTTTAGTGACTTTAGTGCTGCCCATCCACTGGATCTCAAATCAAATTGGTCTTTTTTTTTTTTTTGTAGAGGACAAGGAGGTGAAAGCTGTTCTAGGCAAGCTGGTGGAGACATCATCACTCTGGCGTCCTGTTCTGATGGAGGAGATGGGATATCAGTGTCGTGAGCTGCTGTGAAACGGTGAGTTAAACCCCCAGGGTTAGGGTGAGTGTTAGGACTGGGGTTAGCATTAGTGTAAGGATTACGGCAAGGGTTATTGCAAGGGGTGGGAAGAGTGGTAAGGTTAATGTTGGGGCTAGGGCTAGGGTTAGAGTTGGGCATTGGTTTAGGGCTAAGTTTAGGGCAATGGCTAGGGTTAGTGTTATGGACAGTGATAGGACTAGGGTCAGTGTTAGCATTCGGTTTATGCTTAGAGTGAAGTCTTGGGCTTGGGTTTGATGTAGTCCTTGTGTCAGAAAATGCCATGTGGCGAGAAGTAGTTGTTGGGATAGAGCTACATTTAGGTTAAGGACAAGGTTGAGGCTTGGTGTCAGCTTTCTGGCTATGCAGGGGTTTTGCCACCCCACATAGGCCGGGGGAGAGGAAAGGTGAGCGTGTGGCTGGGCCCCCTCATGCCAAGAGTACCGGGCCCAGCCGGGAGCTGTCGAAACAGGAACTCACTTTATTAAGGAAGTAGAGAAACTTATATAGGGTAGAGGGAGAATGGGGCAAGGAAGGGAGAGCAGGTGATTTGACATGGTGTTCATGTAAGCGGGCATCTAGCCAATCAGTGGATGTCCATGTAGGTAGACTCCGTGCGCTCGCAGCAATAGTATTGGGATCATTCATGGTCCATGAGTGCAGAAACGACTAGGCCCAATCATCCTCCTTGGTAATCACTCGAGGTGGCCATCCCAGGGAATTCCGCCGGGTGCCATCTTAGATATCACCCCACAGGGTCCCCCCTCTTTTGTTTAGAAAAGCCTCTGAGTCCTTTGGCCTCAGCCCTGTTTGCGATCCTATCTATCATTAGGCCGGGAGCCATGGTGCATGCCATGACATTGTTGTCCCCAGGCCTGGGATATCCTCTCCATGGATGTGCCTGTCTTAGGTTGTCCTCGCTCCGAGGATCTTACCCGTCATTGGCTGTCATCCCTGCCGCCAGATGAACGGACAGGTGGAGGAAGTACCCAGATCGATGGAGGGGCTCTATGGAACTTGTGGGCGTTTGTAGGTAGGGTCGCGGGAGTAAAGAGCGACATAGGTGGACAGCTGTTGTACCTGGAGGGAGTCAAGGCGAACTCTGACAAAAGAGAGAATCTTGTCAATCACGCATGGGCCCAATGTTTAAAAAGTCAAACGTAATATCTGTGGTGTGGCCAGGGCAGAAATAAGAGTGGTCAAGCATGGAGATGGCGAGAACAAGGATTGATGCAGACGTTCCTGGAAAAAGGCAAAACTGGGTGCACAGAAGTTTGGCTCACAGGCAGGGAGCGTGACACCCATAACCAGCTGAATAATTATCAACAACAGTTTAGCTAGAGTAATCCTTATCAAGTGAGCCTCCCAGTAAGTTACATAGGCCAAAGGAAAAAGAAGGCAACTTAGGTGGTGTCCAGGGGCCTGCGGTATATTTAGGTATATTTAACTACATTGGTGCGGCCCATAGCCTTATTTGAGAGGACCCATGTAAAGTTGTCGATTGTGTGAGGAGAATATGGATTGGAAAAAATGGGAGGGAGGGCCATC